>JAJJMA010001841.1:0-12437 GCA_023529015.1 Papaver nudicaule
GTGCTCGCCCCCATGAAATATGGGCTCGCCCCCAAATCAGCCAGGAACTAAAAATGTATTAGGGTTTCAAGAAAGAAGAGATCAGAGAGTACCAGTTGGTTCTTGTTCTGCTTCTGCACCTGTGCTACATAGGAAATGGGAAATTTGGGGAGGTATTTAAAGAGAGGATAACAGTTGGAGTCGTTTGAGTTCTCGAGGTCTTGTTAATGCATGTTGACTAGCATTTGAAGGGTGAAAACCAATTAATTATGTGAATTTTCCCAGAAGAGGAAGCAATTAAGCTGCATTGGGACCTTAATTTACTTGGCGTAACTCAAGATATATAGAATGCTACTGCGAGATTTAAAGGTGTAGATCGCGTGGTCATGTTTTGCTATGGGTTTGGCCAGACATTTCGGATTTTGGGGGTGATGTTTGTGCAAGTAGGGTATATATGCGTGCCATAAAAATGACAATTGTTTCAGCTCTATAAATGTTTGTCGCACTTCAACCCATAGAGCACAAAGGTTCAGAGTTTCTTTTGGGAATTTTTTTTCAATAAATCCTAACAGACCGAAAAAAAAAACTAAACCAAAACTAATTACCCCCTAATTAATGTGTCACATACCTAAACCCCCTGCTAATCCACCATTAACTCTAAACTAATCCACCACTAATGTATCTAGAGGGACCGAATTAGTTTTGGATTAGTCAAAATTTCGGTCCTCCAGAACTACTGATTTTTTTCTTTTGGGAATTCGACTTGGTACACAATATTCCTCCTTTGTTAGACTGGTTTAACAAAAGCCTTCTTCTTTGACTGGGCATCAGACACGAGCAGCTACAGAAGCCCAACAGAGAGGTTTGTCTCCAGTAATTACGAAAGCCCTAACATCAATTACACACCAACAATCAGACCAATTGCAAGAAAGCCAACACCTGGTTGGACTCTTATGGTGGAGGAACGACTGGTTGTTGACATATTGAGCAACAAAAGGGGAAGGTTTGAGGGACAGACCTAGCAAGGGGCTAACTTTGGCTTCACCCCGTCCCTAGTTTTAGTCCATAAAAAATTTATAGGTAAAATTCGTGCCATATTGGTTCAGTTCCGATAACGCAATTTTGGAAGGAGTCGATATAAGGGCACCGGATCCCTTCGGACCTGAAGAAGGTGTGACGCTGGATTGGGGGCTGGAAAGCTACGTGCTACTATATTCAAAAACTGTATCCAGTACCTGAGTGGGTTTAGCCCAATGTTATTTGGTATTAGCCCACACAAAATGTAAAAGATTTCTTTTCGGCCAATATGATTTTAGTTTAAACACAATAAATTTGATTTTAGTCCTTTAAAAATCTACATCTTTTGATTTAGTCAAAATATATATATATCCTCTCCCCTAATAAAAAATTTAGCGTGTCCCTCGGGCCCTCGGCCGCCTTACACATATTGCACAATTTAGCCCTATCCGTCCCTGACTCTGTCCAACCTTCGAATGGCCAATGAGGGACTTATCTTGGAACATCGCGATAGCCGTCATGATTTGACAGTCCTTTATATGCGTCGAGTTACGCAAACTAAAGCCGGGCATCTTAATGCCACTCCATCTCGGTGAATATCTCTAGTGCTACTAGTCGTCTGTTTGGTGAACCTCTTTGGTGTCATATAAATTTTCAAAAAACCTCAAATTGCCGACTCCGACAAATTAAGGTCGTCCTCAGCTAGTACATAACTCAGTTTATCTTTTGGTCCTTCGACTACCATCCATCTTCACCAATTCCAGTTATGAAGCTCAATTGACAATCGGATATCTATGCATTTGGGCTTCTTCTATGGGAAACCATAATTAAAGGGATACCATCTTTCTCCTCACACCCTACCTCTCACATAAATGATGTCCTCTTTTTGGCACCGCAGAGTTTTTGTTGGCACCTCAGTCCGAAACAAAATAGGGTCATCAAAACTCAAAACCAAAAACCCCTTATAAAATAGACAGTTTTACCCTTTAATTAAGTTTTGTTAGTGTTTGATTATCATTAGATTAGTGGTAATCATGATATCATAATCTATATAGTTAAGGTAATAAAAAATTTGGATAGAGAAATTCATTTTGAGTTATAGTTGATTTTGAGAGAAAGAAGGAGAGGAAAAAAAAAACAAACTTTTTTCTTCAAAAATCTCAAGTTTTGAATCACTCAACCAAAATGAGTGATTCAAACACCGATTTTGAGTAACTAGCTTCTAACACCCAGGTATACCTTTGCTTGTAATATTGTTGCATGTAATCCTCTTTAGTACGTAGATTTTGTGAGTTGGGCGGCTCTATTACCGGTCTGGTTTGACCTTGGAATTGAGGCGTAAAACAAATTTACGCCTCAAGATTCTTACCAATTGAGGCGTAAAACAAATTTACGCCTCAAGATTCTTCCCAATTGAGGCGTAAAAATTGGAATTTAGGGAAACTGAGCCGTACACTCAATTTACGCCTAGGACGACAACCTGCCATTGAGATGTAAGTTGCATGGAAATATTAAATGCACAATATACTCAGTTTATGAGGCGTAAAACTGGACTCTACGCTTCAATTTTGAGTTTAACGCCTTATATCTTTTTTTACGATTTGGTATTGGTGTATTTACGGTGCAATTTTTTGTGAGCACAGTCCTCTTTTTTCTACGCCTTGGTTTCCAAGCCGTAAAGGGCAAAACTAGGGTTTTTGCTACGGTATGATACTAAGGCGTAATTTTTTTACGCCTAGGAAACTGATGAATAGCTAGGCGTAAAATGGTTTTACGCCGCGGTTTTCTATGAAAACCAAACCGTAAAAATCGACTGAGGCGAAAAAAACAAACCCAAATCGATGAATCTAACATATAAAAGCAAGGAAAACATGATTGAAAACATGGGTTGTGTTCAGAATGAGTACCTAATACGCATATTGGGGTCTTGTGACTGATTAGATGTTAAATCCGTGGACGCCTGAATCTCGGCTGCGTTATCTCTCTCAATTTCAATTTCCGCTGCTGTGAATTCTCGATTTGAGGATAATGAAAATCAGTATTTGTTTTTGTTTTAGAATTATGGTTATAAAACTAGGGTAAGTAGTTAAGATTTTGGGGTATTTTAATCTAATCCTTTGTATGTAAGGGTAACTTAGACTTTTCATACCTATTTAGACATCCCTTATAACTACATTTGGATAGTGTTAGTGTTTTGAAGTGCCAACAAAAACTTTGCAGTGCCAAAAACAGGACATCATAAATGACCACCTGATGTTGTGAGCAAAAGAAAGCTATGATCTGACCAGTTACAGAGTAACTGTACCAACGGTAACTAGGCATTGGTCGGCCTTTGACATCGCTAATCTTTTTTGGATGGTTTTGTTAAAGATTATTTTTATTTATTTATTTTTTTCCCTAAAAATTACACATTTTTTCCCCAAATTAACTGAGAGAGAAAGATCGGAGAACCGTATGATGCCGCACTTGAGGATTAAGATCCAACAATTTCGATTTTAATTATGCTTGGAGGAGATATGCTCCCAATGGACGTGAGTGATGCACAAATATTAGGTAGAGATAACATTTCCAACCAATCTAGATTTTTTTTTTTAATACATTCAAAGCTCGCCGGAATTCTTCAAAACGACCCAAATCTCGCCGGAAACCTTCAAAACGACCCAAATCTTTCCGGAAAATATCACCACCAACCTTGAACCATCGTAAAGAACCCCAAAATTACAAACAAACACCATAAAGTTGCAGTCAAGAAGTGTGTAATACGCAAAAGATAAGCCGAAACCGACGAAAAGAACCAAAAACCCTGAATATTCGAACCTAAAAACACAGACTACAGAAGCTAAACCAGCAAAAGAACTTAAAGACTGAAAGTAAAAGTCGATCTAAGTGAAAAAAGGAGCTCAGATCCACGCCAAAGGAGCAAATATGAGCTCAAACGGAGCTGCCGGAGAGAAAACTGTTAGGTGAAAAAATCGCCTAGAGAAGGTAAAATAGGAGAGAGAAAGTAGATTTATTTGGATTTTTGGTCAATTGGGATTGTCTACTCCATACCGATGTGAACCAATTGCGTGGTTAATAAAAAAATACATGTTTCAAAAAAACAATAATGTAATAAGATAATCTCTAGATTATATCTCAGCAGGATAACAAAGAGAAGCAAAATTTAAAAATATTATATGTGTTGTTGATTTATATTTCAAGATATGAAAGGTATCTGAAATTGTAGATAGCAATTAAGAGGCGTTCAAAACTGCAATTAGCAATCCTAAGGAATTCTACACTGCTCCTGGCATTTGAAATGATTCATATACAACTATAACTTTTGTTACAAAGTCTAAAACATGGCTCCGACACTTCACCTTTCAAATTTTTTTTTTTTTTTTTTTGAAGCGAATACACCTTTCAAATTTAAAACTTGCGAAGCTGCAATAATTCCATTTCCATCGGTAAGTATACAATTTTGCACTACTTGTTATACATTTCATTAGCTAGTAAAAAGAGTGGGACCGTGTTTCTTTTAATCACTTTCTCAATAAATCTTAGAAGTAAGGGGAAATTATTTTGATGTCGCAGTGCGACATCAAAATTGACGTCGCAGCGCGACGTCTCTTGGATTGGGAGAGTGGGGGGTTTATAACCTTTGGATGAAGGGGTGTTTAAATGATTTTTTTAATAACTTTTCACCTTTTCATCCAACGGTTATAAACCCCCCCCCTCCCAATCCAAGGGTTGTGGTGCTGCTACATCACCTTTGATGTCGCAGTGCGACATCAAAATCGCGTCCTAAGTAAGGGTGAGTCCAAAAAAAATTATAATCCCAACAAATCCCCTGAGTTTCAAGTTTATTTAAACAAAATTTCATGCTTATTTTTATGGGACTAGGGTGATTTAATATGAGCTGTGGTCTTTAAAAAATCAGTCATGGCTTACACTTTATACTGAGACGATTTAGTGAAATCGTCAGGATATTTACTTTTTACTTTGAAGATTTTTTTTTTGGAGGACCACGGGTCCACCACATCCGTCACGAAAGCCAAAAAAATATCAGACAAAATTCTAACAACCGTTTTAAATTGAAGTGACCGTCGGTCAGGTGCCACTTGCCCTTATGCTACGTACGAGGCTCGTACGTATTAATTATTCCTCGTCTTCCTCACTTTTATTTATTCAATCCCCCTTTTACAACCGTCAGATCTGAGAAAAAAAACCAGTGACTCACAATAATTAAATTAAATAAAAAAATTTCTGACCATTTTCTTTTCTTCTTCTTCTCCAGATCAGATAGATGATAAACTCTCCACATTCTCCATCTCTCGATCTCCAGCGAAACACGAAATTTTCCCAGATGTGATTTTGTTTTGATCTGTGATTTATTCAGTCTATCGATTCCTTCCTTCTGGAAATCTGATTTGGTATGTATTTGATTTGTTATTAATGGTTGTAATTTAGGGAAAGTTTACAATCATTCATTCATTGATTTGTCTCTGTGTGTGTTAGATCCTTCTATGAAATTTATTCAAAATTCTAGGTTTAATTAGATTAATGTTGTATAAGTGTGATAATGGATTTGGATTATTTTGAGAAATTCTAGTTTATTCAGAAAGAAATAAAACCAGTAAGTGAAATATTCCCTTTGGATTTTAGGATTTTAGATTCATTTTTTTTTTCTTTGCTAGAGTATTGAAGTTTTTTGAATTAATTTACATTGGATTTTATGGTTTCACTGAGATTATTATAAATTGGCATTTTGTTTGGATTTTGGTGCAAATTTTGGTTTTATGTTAATAGATCGATACTCGATAGACAGCGATTAGATTGCGAGGTTGATTTGATTGTCTGAATAGAATAAGCGGATTGCACCAAATGCTACTCCCTTCGTTCCAGTTTAGATGGCATATTAGGGTTTTGATATAGATTGATGTTTTTCTACAAAATTTTTCACAAATTCTTTGCATTTTAGTTAGGAAATGTAACGTAGAAGGTAAAATGCTAGGGTGTTGTTGAAAATTTTGTGGACAAATATCAAATTTAGCGAGTTTATGGCGACTATATCAAAACCCTAATATGCCATCTAAACTGGAACGGAGGGAGTATTTCGCAATCTTTTTATAAGAAATTGATTATATTAAATCCAGAATCAAAGAGATGGGTTTGGTTGTTAAGTACTAGACTAGGAAGAGTGGGAGGTATTTTGGGTCTGTGATTTTGCACCAAATGCTACTCCGCATTTCTTTGTATAAGAAATTGGATGATTTTGCTGAGGTCTTTGTATCTTACTGTCAGGTTATTGCCTGCACCTAAAATGTATCATGAATTGAATTCGCTGAGCCAGATACTCAGCTCTCATGGAAAGAAAATCGTGAATTCTGTTAGAGTTGGGATGTCTTTTTTTTTGTCAGTGATAAATAAGAATCATTGTGACCACAAGCAATATTCCCTTTGGATATAGGATTTTAGATTCAATGTTTCTTTTCCGAATTAGCTTGACAAGTTGATTGTCGAGTAGAACCCACAAATCAGCTTTAGTGGAAATTACCGATACGACTAGAAATTGTGCGTACTGTTGTAGTTTGAATCGTCTTTTTTTCTGTTTGTTTGTGGTGAAGGAAACACTGAAGGAAGGAAGAAGATAAGAAACTAGAAGAAATTGTAAAACTAGAGAAGGAAATTAGATAAGAAGCATTTTTAATCTGGAAATTTCACTGTTATGGATAGCTTATCGTTGTTATATAATAGTAATATAGACACACCTAATAACTACCAATAGTGACTACCCAAGCCACCGATTACATATGTTCTTGTCAGATTGCTGTTGTTTTTGTATTTAGCGTGCAACTTCTTGGAGGTAGAGGTTTGGATTTTTGGAGGATTGATGTTGAGTGTGTTCTTGTTTCTTGCAGTTGATAAGGTAGTAGTAGCTGAGCGCTGATGACATTTGAATATTCCAAGAGATTCTGAGTCCGCATAGGGATATGAAAGGAGGAGGGTTGTTGCATGGATTGAGGGGTAAACAAGTCTCTCTTATACTTATTGCTCTGGTTTGCACCACACTTTTCATTTGGGCATGGGACAGATCCTCGTTTCTCACAACATTTGTGCCAACAGAGAACCAGTTATTGGTGCCAGGAGAAGGTTTGCAATTTTCACTCTTGTTTTATTTTTCGTCTGTAGATTGTTGGGCTTGGTTTTAGATATCGTGTGGAATGAGTAGTGGTTAAATGTTGAGGCTAATATGTCCTAAACAATGAGACAGTGAGTTGCGTGTAAATATACACACAGTTCTTCGTACAGTTAGAAGATAAAGAATAGTCGAAACAGTATGATAGTATTGTGGGAGTCCAACTTAACTTGTTGAGATTGTCACAGATGCACCTGATGCAACATCTGCAAAGCCAGATATAAGTGTGAAGGAAGAGATATCATCTGCTGTTCCAGACGGAGATTTAAAGAACAATCAAGAAGATAAGAGTTCCAATGAGGCAACAATAAATAACTTCCCAACGAAAACTACTTCTGAAACAGACGATAGTTTGAAGGAAAAATCAGATGACGACAAGATTGATTCTTTCACTGCAAATAAAGGTATAGAGTGAAGGCTAATACATAAAGTGATGCCATTTGTATGTTTTGAACATCTACTTGTTTGATACTTCATTGTTCAACTGCTCTGCTAGTGCTAACCGTTCTATGTTGTTTCAGAAGGAGAAAATGATGCAGAGGAAGCAGGAAAGACATCTGAAGTTGTAGCACTGTCTGATTCGCCTTCAACAACCACTCCTGATAAAATCATCGATGATTTGAACAAGATCACTTCCTCAGCTGAGAAAAAAGATGGAGTAACATCAGGTGGGTTTATCAATGCATTTTTTTCCTGCCATTTCCATCATTTTACGCAATTAGATAAAGAGGATATCAGACTTACTTCATAAGCTGTTTCAGAAGGAGAATCGAGAACTGAGCCAGAAGAAAATAGTTCTGAGAACGACTTTTTAAAGTTGCTTTGTGTTTGTTTCTTTATGACCATCTTTCTTTTAAGTAACCAAGCTAATTGTTAAAGACTTTTTTTTTTGTGGTTGTGCAGATATCACTATGGTTGTCCCAAAAACTGAAACAAAACCTAAGGAGGATCATGTGGAGGAAGAGACACCAGATATTGCAGAGAAAACGTCTTCTGAAGAGGGGAAGAATATCTTACAAAGCGAAACAAAATCGAAAAAGGAACTTGAAGATGAGAAAAAATCAGATGCAACGAAGGTTTTTGATAACTCAGTTAGTTCTGCTAACCAAACCTCTCCTGAACATGCCAAAAAGGATAACACAGTTGCTGCCGATGTGAAAAAGAAAGGTATAATTTCTTCCTTGTATAAAGGTTTTAGGTTCTGCAAAGGACAATCCAAGAAAAAGAGTGCTAGAATGTTGAATTGGGAACCCATAATTTGTCCCTTTTATTGTGCTTATGAATGAAACATTAATCTGTTAATTTTGTAAGTTTAGGTTAGTATGATGGATTTTACAGAAAAAACAAAAACAAAACTTAAGAATGACTGGTAGTGACAGGAAATTTATGGTTAGTATCATTGTTGTTCATCTTCTTATTGATCTCTTTCCATTTTGTGTTTCAGAAACTTGTAATTATGCGAAAGGCAGATGGGAGGAAGATGAAGGCAGACCATTATATTCCGGGTTTACTTGTAAGCAGTGGTTGTCAGATATGTGGGCTTGTAGATTAACCCAGCGAACAGATTTTGCTTACGAAAAATTCCGATGGAAGCCATTTAGCTGTGAGATGCCAGACTTTGATGGAGAGTCCTTCTTAAAAAGGTATGTATAATATTTTGTTGTATTATGGCATATATCAGTTTTTCATGTTAGACTTTCTAACGACGTTACATTCCAGGATGAAGGACAAAACAATTGCAATTATCGGGGATTCTTTGGGGAGACAGCAGTTCCAATCTCTGATGTGTATGGTTACAGGTGGTCAATTTAGGGAAGATGTTGTAAATGTTGGGTGGGAATATGGACTTGTAAAAGCTCGTGGTGCTATGCGCCCAGATGGCTGGGCTTATCGGTTCCCAAGCACCAATACCACAATTCTCTATTACTGGTCTGCAAGTCTTTGCGATTTGGAGCCTATTAACCCGGGTGACAAAGCCACTGAGTATGCCATGCATCTTGATCGACCCCCAGCATTCTTACGCCGTTATCTCGACAGATTTGATGTCTTAGTTCTTAATACAGGTCATCATTGGAATAGAGGGAAACTTAATGCTAATCGATGGGTTATGCATGTTGGAGGTGTTCGCAACACTGATAGAAAGATCGCAGAGATTGGACGTGCCAAAAATTTCACAGTTTACAGTATCGTCAAGTGGGTTGATCAGCAGCTCCCATCACATCCACGGCTGAAAGCCTTTTTCAGGACCATCTCGCCTCGGCATTTCTTCCATGGAGATTGGAATACAGGTGGAAGCTGTGATAATACTGTACCACTTGCTGGAGGAAAAGAAGTTACACAGGATGAATCTCTTGATCATAGTGCTTCTGGCGCTGTCATAGGTACAAAAGTTAAACTGTTGGATGTAACTGCCATTTCTCAGTTGAGAGATGAAGGTCATATTTCACGGTACAGCATTAAGGCAACACCTGGTATGCAAGATTGTCTTCACTGGTGCTTACCTGGCATTCCTGATACTTGGAATGAATTAATGATTGCCCAATTGTAGGCGTTTGATTGGATTCAGTATACAGAATATTTGTACGGTCACAAAAACAGAGACCTAAAGTTACAGATTCAAGATTATCATCACATTGATGGTCGGCAAACAGAATATACAGTGCACATGATGTGAAAACAAGAAGAAAACAAAACGACTCATAATAAATGTATTTTATGCAGCAGACACAGACTTCACTATGTCAGGTTTCGTTGATAACCTTTTTGTTGTACATGCTTGATTCTTTGATGCTGTCTTTTTGATTGCTGCCGGAGGAGAATCGACAATTTTTATGTAGGTAAGTAAAGAAGAGTTTAGTTTAGTGGTGTTCATTTTCACTTGAAGTTTCCGATTTGTCAGACTGAAGGCTAACTGTCATCAGCTTATAGTTTTAGAATAACCATTAGAGAGAAGTATATTTATATCATTAGTAAATGTTGTATTGTTCTTCAACAGCTCCTTTATAATAAGATCGTGATTCTTTTGAGTTTTTGTTTTCAAGTTATTTCCCAGAGTTTGTTGCTATCCAGTCTACAATTGCAGATGATTCTGACAATGACTATGACATGTATATCTATGTGTTCACTGCGAACAGATCCGCAGGAAAAGAATAGTGGAGATCTTGTTTGAAATTTTAAAACTGTTGTTTTCTTTCATGTTCTTGGTTTGTTACCTTTATTGATATTTTTCGATGAGACCACAATGACTGTCGGATCTTACGGATTAACCCTGATACGGACCGTTTCAGCCAGGGTTTGGGTTTGTAGTGGGCCAACTCGCCAAATCATCAGTCTTTTAGGGGTTACTTGAAACTTTTCTTTAGTCACTGTGTATAAGGGTTGGCGATCTTTGATTCAGTACAGTGACGTTTCCTCCTCAAAAAAGCTGTGTAGAACCTCTCTGCATTGTCTGGTGAGTACTTCACTTCATTTTAGTTATTTTTATGCATCAGATTTCGTATTTTGCCATAATTTAACTGTTTGTTGTCAAACGTGTTTATTTCCTTAATAATTTCTTGACCTTTCTGCTGACAGCTTAGGTATCTGCTTTCGTATTTCAGAATATTATTTTCTGTTCAATTGTTGCTAAAATCTGAAATATCAAACCAGTGGATATCAACAACAACAATAAATAATCGAGGAACATGTAATTTTGCGGAGAGACCAAGGGGAAACGCTGCTTCTTATTCTTCATTTATAACTTATAAGTGGATTTCAATCAGACAAAGAATAGATTGGCATGGATAAGGTAAGTCATTCTCTAATCCTGTCCTTTTTTTTCCACAATAGGTGAATAAACGTCGAAATATTTAAGATGGGTATGATAGAAAACACCATTTTGTAAAATTTTATTCATTAAGACTAACACACTCATCTATTACTGGTATCACATTGTTATCAACTGCCAAATCGAAGATAAGTATAATGACATATATGCAGTTCATCATGTGTCCTCTTGAAAACTAATGGAAATGCCCCGAACAAATCTTTTGGGTTCCGCTGTTTAAGTTGACCGGGAAACATGCTTTTCGTCAAGGAGTGGAGAAAGGAGAGAAAGGTACAAACTTTTTCTTCATTCTTTCTTCTTAAACATCTAACAACATGCCAACATGACCTTGTTTATTAAAATGACATTCTAATACAAGAAGGCAACAAGTGCATATAAACAGGGCATTGTATTGACAAAGATGTGCTACCATGTCTTCTCTAAGCCAAGAAGTCATAAGTATTAGCGGGAATTGACTTTAGCATAATAAGTAATGCTGCTAGAAACAGAGCATTGTTTTGCACAGAGGTCGTTTAATTGAAGCCCTTTCTTTCTCTCCTTCTAAACGAATTAGATCCAAAATCCTAATATAGCTGGTCAAACTCTGAGTTGATCAAAATGAGAATCAACAAAACATTCTTGGTGATGCTTCTTCTTATTCCAACCATTATCATCTGTTCCGTTGGTAAGTAATTTATTTCTATTACTTACCTACATTAAAAAGTATTCGCAGCACAAAATTATTTTACTAGACACTAGTGAAGTGGATTTTCGTTTTTTTGTCTGAGGATTCATGCGCATTTATACGAAAAAAAGAAAGAAAAAGTAACAAAAAATCATAATTTTTCTGTCATGGGGAGGTCAGTTTGCATAATAACTATAATAATTATCACTGTATTTGCAGACGCTACTGTTGCGGGCCAGTTCTCTCATGCAGGTGATATCACGCATGCCTTGTCGCAAAGCGGGGCAGGTGATTCTCGTAGGAACCCCTGTATTTTCCTGTATTTGTCCCTGTGAAGGAAATAATATTTTCTTAAAATGTAGTAGTTGTAAGTATGATAATAACCAACCAGAGAATCAAGTCAAAACTTGAGAATGACTGATAGTAACAGATTTTTTATGGTTAACGTTATTGTTACTCATCTTCTTATTGGTATTCAGTTTTTCATTCTAAATTTTGTGTTCCAGAAACTTGTAATTATGCCAAAGGCAGATGGGAGGAAGATGACGGCAGACCATTATATTCTGGGTTTGGTTGTAAGCAGTGGTTGGTAGATATGCGGGCCTGTAGATTGACTAATCGAACAGATTTTGCTTATGAAAAATTTCGCTGGAAGCCATCTAGCTGTGAGATGCCAGACTTTGATGGAGAGTCATTTTTAAAAAGGTACCAACAATTGTGACGGTCATGCTATAATATGTTATTTATGTCATCTTTCGGTTTTGCATATTAAA
>JAJJMA010001841.1:12447-22511 GCA_023529015.1 Papaver nudicaule
TGTACACCATTACAGGGACACCTGATTGTTCCCACTGGTGTTTACCTGGCATTCCTGATACATGGAATGAACTAATGATCGCACAATTGTCAGGGTCTGGGATTGTAGCAGTCCAACCACCGGCCAACTCTACTCCACCAGCCAATTCTTCTCTGCCCGTGAGTACCGGCCAAAACATCATCCTTTTAGTGTTTACTTTGAGCTTTTACTTTATTTTATCACTGTAATAGGATTCGTAATCTTTAATTCAGTTCAGTTGCATTTTAGTCGGGGACTCCTTAAAACAGCTGTGTAGAACCTTTCTCCATCATATGCTGGTGATCCCGGCAATGATCAGAACATGTATATCTATGTATTTACTGCGAATTGATTCGCAGGAAAAGAATAAAGTCTGATTTGAAGTTTAAACAGTTAAATCCTTTCATGTTCTTGGTTTGTAACTTTGTTTGATATTTTTGGAAGAGGTGGCAGTGTCAGTCTGGGTTGAGGTTTGTAACTGTCCAACCTAAGGTCAACTGGTCACTGACCTGCAAATCATACTTTTATGCTGTACTCAATTTATGCTTTACTTTAAGATTTGCTTTTGGATTGTTTATAAGGACCGACTATCTTTAATAATTCAGTACAGTGACATTTTCTGAATCCAAGCCTCCTCGAAAAAGCTGTGTAGAACCTTTCTCCATCATCTTCTGGTGAGTACTCTTGAATTCAATTTTTAATTCTTCCTAATCAGATTTATTGTTATTTAGGTAGTTTATGCATCTAATTTTTAAATTTTCCCGTAATTTAACAGTATAAAATTAAACCAGATGTGTTATCTTTCTGAAAATTGAACCAATTCTTGAAATTTGCCCTCAGTATCTACCTGTGCCGTTTAGCTATCTGGTCTCATTCATGTTAGGTGATCTAAAAGTATGAATTTCTGTTCAATTGCTGCTAAATTTTTGAAATAATAATTTTCCTTTGGGTGTTAGGAACTTATAATTTTGCTGAGAAACCAAGAGGAAACACTGCCTGTTATTGACTGGATTTCGATCGATCAACTTATAGATTGGCATGGATAAAGTAAGTCATCCTCTAGTCTCCAATGAATCATTGGTTTGTGATATATTGAGTAGACTCCCTGTTAAGTCGCTGATGAGGTTTAAGTGTGTATGTAAACCTTGGGAATCATTGATTAAGAATGATCGATACTTCATTGATTTACACTTCACTCGGTCGAATACAGCACCAACATCTATATCCATTCTTATTGGGACTAATCAGCTGGAAATAAATAGAGAAATGAGTTTGTTATCAACAGAGCTACTGCTACCGCCTGATGGTGAAGATCGCAGACATGAAGGAGGAAGAGGAGGAGTAGCTATCCAAAGGAAAATACCTGGACCCTCTGCTACCACATATAGGCTTCTCAATGGTTTGATATGCTACATAGACAAAGACGAAAGAAAGCTTGATCGTGTTTGCGTACATAATCCCAGCACAGGAGAATCAACACCTTGGGTAACATCATTAGTTAGACAACAATTTGGAGATGATTATGTAACTACTGTAGTAGATGCAAATGGATGTCCGATTCATAAGATATCATCTGTAGTTTCTTGTGAGTTCGGATATGATCCTGCAACCAAGGAACACAAAGTAGTCGGTTTGTGGAGTATAGCTAAATGGGATATGGACGATGCCATCATAAGTGAGGAATCCATCTGTGAGGTCTGGACTGTTGGCAGCAACTCTTGGAGAAGGATTGATGATCACCCAAGGCCTGGTTTCGTAAGCACGGGCTTTAAGAGTGCTAATTATGCAAATGGTTCAATATATTGGCTGGGTTATACTAGCACTGGATGCGCTCAATCTTGCCTTGTCGAATTTAATGTTGGGAGTGAAAAGTTTCGAGAAATCTTCCTTCCAAATTACATAAGAGATGATGTTCTTATCGGTTGTGATACTAAATTGATTCAACTTGATGGTCATTTAGCTATATTAGCTTTGGCTACTAGCTTTCCAGCGTGCCGAGGCAACCATTTTTTTTGGATGCATAAGAACAAGGAATCAATCAAGACGTGTATATTGTATGACATTAATAATGATCAAGATGCCATGTCTACTAGCAGTGCAAGTAACTATTATTGGATTGAAGGAACATTCTTAATGCCGCCATTTGATCCAGAGACAGGTACTGTTTCTATTCAACCCATTCCAGGGACAGATCTGTTCGTCGTACGGTCCTACGAGTACAATGATATATCTGTCTCTTATTACAACTGGAGGAAGAAGAGTTTTAGCAGTTCCAAGTTTGAAATACATGGAATACTGGAGCAAACTCAGAACTACAAAGTACCACTCACTCTGTCAGAAGTCGTTATTTACACTTTCAGAGAAAGCATTTTACCTGTAAATCCTTTATAATCGCAGGTATGCCATTCTCAAATATCGTTTAGTTTTCTCTTAAATATATGTCATAGAAGTGTTATATTTCTTGGGTTATATGTCTCCTACTTCAATTCTTGCAGTTGATGTTTCATCTGACCAGTTAAAACATGCAGCAAAGAGTCTTATATGGATGCTTCTCATGAAGACTAACATTGCATTGGCTTAATCTTGTATGATTCAACAGGTGCCAAAGCAACTTCAGATGTCTCCACGGATGCATTCTCTGTCGAAGTTGCTAGTCTCTACTTGGAGTTGTCCCGGGCGTCGGAAAAGAACCTTCTTGAAGTTGTTTTTTGCTAACTATCTGGAAATTGTTCAAATCTGTAACATACATACATTAGTTATGGTATGTATTTAACCTTCGTAAATCTCTACTTCATCCTAGAAGATACCGTCTGTGGTTTGGTTAATTTTTCCGGCTGACCAGATTTCTAGTCATGCCAGTCTCCACCTACCGGAGAACTCTTGCATTTGTAATCATAGAATCCGAATACCGTATAACATTTAAGATAATTTGGTAAAATTGTGATTTGGATTTTCTTGAAATTGTACATTGAAATTTATCTTGGAATTTTGGTACCATTAGAGTTTTTGGTGTTGTTGCTTGATCTTGATGCAATAGAAAACTATTCAATACTTTTTCAGTGTTGATCACTTTCATCAGTCGGGAGTATCTTTGGGATTATTCCTTGTGATACAAATCATTGCGAGCACCGCACTAGCAAAGTTGGGGCGGACTTTTTTTACCATTGTACTACATTGACTTTATTAAATATTTTTTTTAGTGATGAACAAATTTAATTACCCGAAACTTACAAGTAGTAATGCTTGACCATAATAGACGTTGCCCGAAAATTGGCTCGACCTCGCCTGAAAATCACCTCCCGGACCTCTGGATTCTTGCTCTTAAATAACTCACATTATACTTGAAATCATAAGCCTTGAGCCATCTCCTCCCACTAACCTAAGTCTCGTAAATGTCTGTCACATCTGCCCGTTTGATGGTGACTTTTCTTGTTTTCTCTGGTTTTATTGGGCCGACCGACCAGAGGGCCCAAAGGAAGGGAGGACCTTTATAGGATACTTAGATGTAAATTGTGTGTAACGCAAAATTGAAATCAATTTTCAATTTCACCTCAATTTGGCTCAATCGAACCCCAATTGATTGTTTTTTTTCCAATTTTTTTTTTTTATAATCAAGTAATACTAATCCCCAATTATTATTCAAGCAAAAAAAAAAGATAAATTGGAAAGAATTCATCTTAAATTGAAATTTTCAATTTCACCTCAATTTGGCCAATTGAACCCCAATTGGTTGTTTTTTTTCAAATTATTTTTGGTAATCAAGTAATACTAATCTCAATTATTGTTCAAGCAATAAAAAAATGATCAAATTGGAAAGAATTCCTCTTGAATTGAAATTTTCAATTTCACCTTAATTGGCCAATTGAATCCCAATTGATTGTTTTCTTTCCAATTTTTTTGGATAGTCAAGTAATAGCAATTCCTTTATCAAAAAAAAATAAAATAATCGCAATTCCCAACTATTGTTAAACCAAAAAAAAAGATCCAATTGGAACGAATTCGTGTTAATTGGACTAAAATCGAATTCGATCGGCCCTCCACCGCGATTTTCAGCGGTTATCTAGTTTTATCTGCAATTAAATTTATGTTTGATCGAAATAATTTTAAGTTTGATCAATAAGTTTACCGATGACACAGACCAAATTATTACAAACGAGTTACACATATTGTTACAAATTAACAAAACAAAACTATTTACTATACTACAAGAAATTTCACAGTTGTTAGATTTTCACACGAGTCAACTGCTAAGCACGTGTGACCCATGAATCTAACGGTAACTAGCAACTTAAGTACTTAACTATGTGAAGACGGATGTTACTTTGACTTTTATCATAAAGTCAACTAATTGTTGAAAGTGAGTCTACGATCCAAACGCAGCAAAATCCACTTCTACGACTCAGACCTTAATTTCCTTAAAATAAAAAAAAATAAAAAAAAATAAAATCCAATTCTCTAAACTGGAAATTTGGCAATTAACCCTCTCTTCACTCTCCCTTACTCTCTTGACCCTGGGCTTGAGAGGATCCGGATTTTTTTTAAGCCCAACTAAATTAAAAGGTTTTTTGGATAATGTCTAAGGTCAAATGAATAATTAAAGCATATGACATCATGAAATGAAAACATTTTATGACCAAATTAGCCTCGCCTCGTTCATACCCAAAGTTTTTGAGTTTCTGTTTTTTTTTTTTATCGAGTGCGAGAGAAAGAGAATGAAAAACAGATCGCAAGAGTGAGGAAGATGAGAAAATGGTAGCAAATTTGATTTAGGATTTAGTGATTTTCTGTTTTACGATGATGATTTAAAGATTAGGTTTTCCACATTTGAGTTTCCCTTGATTTTATCGTAATTGAAGATTAGGTTTGCTTTGATTTAGGTCTGATTTTGATTTATGTACGTTTGAATCGATTTTCATCAGTTGAAGATGTTCCAATCGTAATTGAAAGATTCATCTCCATTGTTTTAAGGTATTTTGATCTTAATCTTTTCATTTCTGATTTGATTTAATTGTAGATTTCTTGTAGTAGATTTCGTTGATGACAGTAATCGTCGAATTTGCAATTTGTAGAATTCTTATAGTAGATTTTACTCATCCTAATCTGAAGATTAGGTTATCTTTAGCAATTGAAGAAGTTACATTCGTAATTGAAGATTACTGTTTAAGGTAATTTGATCTTCATCTTGTCATTTCTGATTTTTGTTTTTTGTTTGTTGCTTTAAGATAAAAACGAGTAGATTATATTTTACGTTTTTGATATGTTGTTGTTCATTTGTTTATCAAGAATGTTATGTTGTTGGTGTACACATTCCGAAAATATGTGCAGACAATATGCACACCTATGATCTGTTGTTAGTTATTGTACATGCACTGTTTTTTTTTTTTCTCCTTGTTTGATTTTTGATGCATCTAATATGGTTGTAAGTGCTACAACTCTTTTGTTTGATTTAGATTATATTGCAAGTAATACATGTAGTATGATCTTTTGTTGGTGTATAGCATTCAGAAAACATGTGCAGACAATATGCACACCCATGATCTGTTGTTTGTTACTGTCAAATGTGCATGTGCATTCTACCTTCACATGCACACTTTTTTTTTTTTTTTTTTTTTCTTTTTTTTTTAATTTTCTCCTTGTTTGATTTTTGATGCAGCCAATATGCTTGTAAGTGCTACAACTATTGTTCATTTTTGCAATTTAAAATTTCCGCAAACTTTCCCGTCTTCAAGCACCATTGATGAGCTAAAGGCGATAGCTACATTTTGTTAGACTGCCCTTCGTAACAAAGATTTCTTTTTCAGTTATGTTTGTGAAGGGAACAAAATGTATTTGAGTACTATATGTGTAATTGATACTTTGAACTAATTTTAGTATTGTAATGCCTGTTATCTTATACAGGTAAGAACAACTACCATCATTGCAGACATAAGAATATATATTTTTTTGAATATAATGTTCAGTTTTGAAAGTTTTGAGATTTCACGATTTTTCAAACTCTAAAGATTATGTACATTCTAGCTTCACATGTGTGAAAAAGCTTTTATCACACATGGATTCGACATGTGAATTTAGACTGCACATGAAGTTATGCTCAAAGAAACAAGCTTAAAATATGAAGATAATGTGCAGTCTAACTTCACATATGTGAAATAGCTTTTAGCACACATGGATTCTACATGTGAAGTTAGACTGCACATAAAGTTATGCTCAAACATGGAGAGATATCAACACCAACTTACAATGTTAAAATAATTATATATTGATATACTCATAAATTAATACCAATGGTATCAGTTCATAACATTTTACACATACTAAATCAATAATAGTACTATTTAAAAAAAATCCATCTAGCAATAGGTTGCTCTGACGATTTTCACTTGATCATTTCCGGATTTAGGAATCTCTTGGGTTATTTTTCCCTCCACTTGATCATTTCCAGGGTCTAGAACTGATTTTGTTGGTTGATAACCACCCCTTTAATCAATATCCTTCTTTCAAGTGGAAAGTATTCCTCTATGAATTATGAATCAAACTGCAAAAACATGATACACAACAATCATTATATGTGAGGTCAAAGTCATTATATGCAAAAAAAAAAATTGTTGATATGTTAGGTCAAAGTCATTATATTTCATTGAAGTACACAGTACACAACAATGGGATATTTTTTCGGTACATTTTCCAGGTATGTGCAGGGATTATGCACTCATGCCAGAAAGAATAGAAGTGAAAGAGTATATTCACATCTAATTTTTTGAAACTCTAAACTACAACTAATAGATGTGAAGATTAAACGAGGAAATGTAACAATCACCCCTCCTTTTGATGGGCCTTCGCAATCACCCTTGTAGGGTTAAATTTTAAGTTCCCTTATTTCTAAAATATATATAATTCCGTAAATGCCCTCACTAACTTTAAAAGTGAAAACAAATGATTTTATTTGAGTTTCAGATCTAAATTTCTCTCGTCTCTCCATTTTCAACCACCCAACCACCGTCACCCGATTTTGTTCTTCCACTTCAGTCGCCATAGCCATCTTCCACCACCACCACCACCATCACCACCGTCATTACCGCCACCGTCGTTACAACACCATTTGAGATCTGAAAAACTCGATATGTTTTCATATCGATTTCAGATTTGATAGATTGTTTGCAGAGATCAAGGAGTGGATCTCGATTTTTCTGTTTGAGATCTGAAAAAAAAATTCCTTACCGGGAAAAAATTTCGAAGTTCCAATACAAGAGATCTCGATATTTATTTTTGTTCATGGACTAGCAATTCCAATGATTTTTACGGTAATGATTATGTTTTTGTGGTTAATTTTTTGAATTTGTAGATGTTTTTAGATGACGGCGATGGCAGTGGCGACCATCAAAGTTGAGCAATTGGTCTTACAGAGAAGAAGATGGACATGACATTAGCAATTGTCCAAGAAACCCTCACAACAAAGAACAATCAAAAACCACCAAATTTCTGTGAGTAAATCCCTAACAACTAATCTATTCGGTGGAGCTTGAAAGAAAATCAAAATTTTGTTTTACTCTTCCTTCCTAATTAAATCGAAGAAACCTCCCAAAACCTCACAGCTAAAAACCCATCTTCCTTTGATTTTCATTTTTTAATAATGTGTTTATCTCACCAACATCAGAGATAACGAAAATCAGTTTGGGGATACGATGAAGGTGATTGTTCTTCCTTGAATTTTTGCTTGTTGCTAGTGTTGGTACAATTTATAATCTTGTTGTTCTTCAATTTGGTATTTATTTTGAACCTAGGGTTTCAGAAATTAGGTATAATGTGCTGGGTGATTGAATTCCATTGAAGGCTTAGATTTGGCTAATTGGATTCAGCTGATTATGATGTTTTAAGTCTGTACAGGGTATCGTTTCTTCCCTTTGTGTTCATTTGATTATTACAGTTGGCGCAGCGGAAAACTAAGATGAAAACTGGACGGTTTTGAGCAACTTTTTATACCTTGGGTTCTAATTTCAATCTCAACTTTTTAAAATTAGCCAATCTATCGGCAATTACATTAACAGACTTGGCATTAAGCATTGTCTCCACTAACCATTAAGAAACTAGAACATTATGCGTTTCCACTTATAGTCAACCCTCAATTTTTCCTCTACTAGTTTAATTGGAATGTCATAGACTAATAGTTGTGCGTTTTTCCTATTTTGCAGCTCAGAATCATTTCATGTTTCAAATGGCATTCAAAGTTGAGTTCCCTACTTCCGAGGAACTCAGATCAAGCCCTCCCTTTTGCGACGTTCCTTTTCTAACTTTGTGAAGCATTTACGTCACGACAGTGACCTCTGAAGTCGTCATTTGGCGCATTGTAATTTTTTTGGGCCAGCAGGCGTAACCTTTCTGCAGTAGTTGGTGCAATTTTTATGCTCTCAAGATTTCTACTGTTCCAAGTATGCCTGTAGTCTAGCTATACAAATGACTGAACTCACTTCAAATAGTATATATTACTGTATTAGGTTGCTTAAACTTTATTTTGTTAATTTATTTAGCATTATGATTAGTATAGGATTAGAATTACCTTAATAATTCTAGGTTCCACTGATTGGTCAGTAGTATAACGACAAGATTACAATAGCATTAGACTTACTTCTGTTAGTTGTTATGTTTCTCTGTGTGGTAGCCATTACCATCATTAGCTTGTGTTTGGTCTTAGGATTTTTGCCTGCAATGTTTATGGATCTATGGTTTGATTATTGATGTTATTATCAGTACTGGAATTAACCCTAAGGCTAAATCGTATTATCTGTTTGATGGTTATGCTCATCTTTCATCTGGTCTTGCTTATGGTCTTGCTGGTCTTTCTGCTGGTATGGCTATTGGAATTGTTGGTGATGCTGGTGTTAGGTATGAATTTCTTTGATCCTCTATTCTGTAATTGATTTGATGTTTTGTATTTGATGGATCTGGTTTGTTTGATTTAGTGCGTTGACCGGATGAGAAATTTTCAAAATACTTACAATCATTTGTCATAAGTTTGATTTACTCGATTAACTCTTATCTAAGTTTGGTATATGATACTGGATAGATGTAATTGTTACTGACAAAATGTCTCTTCACATGTTAGTATCCTGTGAATTACATTGAGGTTTTGAGAATTTACTGGATGGTGGAGCTTAGTCTTTTTAAGTGAGAATTTTGAGAGTTATATGTTGAGTGATAACCGCACTTGTGCAGACTGTGGGGCTCCAGATCCTAAGTGGGCGTAAGTTCTTCATGTATTCAACGCTCCATGATCTATCTATATAGACATCTATTGAGTTTCTAAAAATACCAACAATTTGTTTACAATAATACTGGATGTTTACATTGAGGTTTTGAGAATTTTTTTGTTGCTAAATTTCTTTGCTTGTTGTTGTGGTCACTAGGATATGTTTTAATGCTGGTACAGTTACACTTATTGGTCCCTTGGTTGATAAGCTGCTAATCTATTTTTTGTTTACATTCACTGTTTGGGTCAGTGCACGTTTACTCTCTACATTTTTACTGTTATTCTCTTTAGTTTTGCTCGTTTTCACTGATGTATAAGATACATCTTGAGATTGTTTCTACTTTCTTTTGCATAACATGATTAGCTCTTGCGGCATATACAAACATATATAGACGAATCTGTGGTGCAATGGTAGCACAACTGATTCTATGTCAGAGGATGCGTGTTCGACTCACGCTGGGTTCACTCGTTCGTATCAACTTGTCAATTTAACACCAGATTTTTGTGTAAAGTTGCCAACTTTACACTGCACTTTGTGTAAAGTTGCCAACTTTACACAAAATCACAGTCTAGGAATTCTCCTGTCTAGCAACTTTTTGTGTAAAGTTGCCAACGTTACACTGGACTTTGTGTAAAGTTGCCAACTTTACACAAAATCACAGTCTAGGAATTCTCCTGTCTAGCAACTTTTTTGTGTAAAGTTGCCAACTTTACACTGCACTTTGTGTAAAGTTGCCAACTTTACACAAAATCAAAGTCTAGGAATTCTCCTGTCTAGCAACTTTTTGTGTAAAGTTGCCAA
>JAJJMA010001845.1:0-11631 GCA_023529015.1 Papaver nudicaule
AGGGATTGATGAAAAACAACTAACCCTAGTCTCTCTCAATGTCCCTAAGACTTATCAGAAAATCCACCCTCTACAACTGATTTCGAGCTCGCTATTTATAGTGCGAAATACAAATTAGGTACAACTAATAACTAATAAGATAAAATACTCGATTGTGGGTGTCATACTTTGTCGAGTAGGTCGGTTTGCACATCGAAGTGAAATTGAAGTCTAGGGAAATAACTCCTTCTTCGATTAGTTATATCTATACACATATCAGGGCCTTAGAGGGTATTCAGATCTTCGATATGAGGTTTCTCTTTGATGGTTTGATATATCTAAGTATGTTTCAGGTCACGGGTCTAAATAGCTTTATTTTTTCTGACTAGTATTAAAGGCACAACTCTCTTTCTGCTTCGCAAGCTCCTTCGTAGATTCCAGGCTGTCTTTCGACAACGTATTCGGTCTTGATTGTTTGATTCGGACGTACGATGGGTCTTGTTAGAGCATAGCTCGGTTGAACCCACAGGCATTGCTATCTCAAGTCAGTTGTCAAGTTTAGATGAGAAAAACACAATCCTTGATAAGTCTATAACACTACGCCACAGGGACCTGTTTGTAACGCTTATAGACGTTGCGCAGAATTAAAGCAACGTCTATTAGCGTTGCGAATACGGCGTCACAAATTTTTCGTGACGTCTATTAACGTTGCTCTAATTAATTAAAGCAACGGAATTAACGTTGCATCTTCCGTTGCACTTTTTTATTTAAAGCAACGTAAGTAACGTTGCAGAATTTATTTAGAGCAACGTTTTCTGTAATTTAGGCAACGCCTATAAACGTTGCGGATTTTTTTATTAAAATTAAAAAAAAAATGTATTACAAAATAAATAAATTCTGTATTTAAATTAAAAAAATGTATTACAAATACAAATACAAATACAAATACAAAAATCTATACAAAAGATAAATAAATAAATATGATGTATTACAAAATCTATATTACAAATCCATGGGCACATCTTTCTTGGTTAGAAGTGCAAAGACGAAAAGTGAAACTAACCTTGCTAGCATCAGCATTTGCTTCCAGATTCAGTGTATCTTTGCCATCAAACTTGCCTTCTTGGAATATGTTCAATCCATGAGATAGACTGCACCAGACAATAGAGAAAGACCTTAGATAACATGAAATCAGAACAGTAGATTTACAAGTCCCACAAGCCAAAGAAAACTTACTCAGGACATGAGTTAGCATCGATTATCTTCCCGTTTATTTAGACACCACCATCTCCCTTGAGACTTCTAGTTGGGCAACAGACGAACCTCCTCTCTGTCAACCTGTCTGAACAAGTTGTGAGACAAACTTAAGATCATTGGAGCTAAATCTTTAACACCAAGACCTCAAAAAGAACTCAGTCCATGTTTGATTCATCACCACTAATATAATTGACTTTTACTGGTTTGGCTGTAAATAACGAAACAAAAATGAATTACATACCCAACATAGTTCTGGCACAACATATCAAGTGGTCCGTCTGACGGATTTCAGGAGCGCTCTGTCATACCTGTAACATCCAATACACTGGCAGCATAGTTATATCTACCTACATTTCCAGTCAGCTTTTTGAACTTCGGTGCGTCCCATCCTAGCCTTTGACCGAGCTGATGGAGGACTGCCTTTGGAAGCTTTGGTGGATCCCCCTGTTCTTCAAGAGAACATACCAGATCAGAAGAAAAACTCAAAATTTTAAAGCAGAACTGATTACTCAAATCATTGATGAAATGTCTACACAAATTTCTCATGGATACTTTAGTATGAAGACAGTCAGGTTAAATTCAAATCAAGTATTAATGCTGCCATATACTGATTATGGACAGCATAACTAAGCAATTAAGATAGAATGGGTTGGATGCTGCCAAGTAAGATAGAGCCACATAAAAACCAAGTTAATGTACTAACTTCTTTCATAACATGATACAAATGAAACCAGAGAAAACAATAATATTAGCATAAACAGTTGAGACAATCAAATTTCAAAATCTGAATAACTTCGCAAGTTAAATGAAATGTCTTCGCAAACTCAAAGAGAAATAGGATTGGATGTTTTATTAGTATCAACAATGAGTACCTCACGGCAGCAATAAAACCCAGCGTATCATAAATATCCATCCTTCAATATTCATACTGTGAAAGAGAAAGAAAAACCATTCAACAACAATGTCTGGAAAATATATCACAGGGTTGTCATTGTATCTAATACAAATATCAAAAATATACAATACCTTGACATGACATCCTAAAAGTAATACAAGTGTTTTTGACCAGACTCTTTAAGGGCTGAGGTTGAGGAAACTATAGAATGCCATCCCTAGATGGGAGCAGTGTTAGACTTAACACGACATCTAACTGCCAAAGTTGGTTAAGAGATCAAGATACTTATGCCCTCAAGACAATTGAACAACACATCATCCAGAAACTATACTCTATGAACATATTAGAGGGAATACCTTTAAACACTCAACACTTATACCCTATCACAAAAGGCTAATATACAAAGAATTCCTCGATCAATTAGTATCGGCAGTAGCTCTGTCAATGCCACTCTATCTTATGAACACCTAGACACAGAAAGTTTGATGCCAGAAAACTGAAGGACTACATGTTAAGTTGAGAATAGATTAGTCCCACACTCCCATTTAGACATCAGAAGCTTTTCTAACTCAACATATACATAATACATATAGAGAAAAAAAGATGTTACCTCTTAAGCGATAAGCTACCCATTTGAGTTCATCAGATACTTAACCTAGAGAACATAAAGAACCATAAAAGTAAAGGACGAATGAACGGATGAACCATACCCATTTTCTGTGTAACACTTCAATGCCCAGCATGATCTAACTTGAACAACTACGTATTTGTTTGTACCTTATTGTGAGCAACGCCAGCGGAGCATGTAAATCCAGTATCCTTCAAGACTTGCATCCTGAGTTCTGCCACTATTATAGCTCCACAAGCTAACAACCTATCGCGGTGGTCAGCATCATTCCCACAAAGCCATTTCCTCACATCTTCTTGTTTGTCATTTTCATTCTGGATAGAGTAAAAACTTTCAGTTTACATGAATATTTGTTGAAGTGTTCTCCCTAATCATGCACTGGTCACATTACTGTACTTAATCATAACAATAAAGGATCGACACAAACCTCTCACTAACTTTGTTAATCCTACTGATCTGAGAGCAATATTGACTGAGAGAGATGTTTTTGTCTTACCTCACTTAGCCCTAATACATGTGATTTGAGGGCCTCTTCATCGATTGCCTCCAAACCCTCTGGAGGGCTTTCTGCTAGCATTGCTTCGGCTGCCTCAGTAAGGTCCAAATAGACTTCATCGATCGATGCCCTCTCACATCGACCTTTCTTCGCTAGGATTGAAACCACCTAAAAGTTAAACACAGAAAACATCCTTGTAAGACAATATACGACAAGCCTAATTAACTTGTAACTTGCTGCTCTAACCTCTGAACCTGCATTTCGATATATGTTCAAATCAGCTTTACCACGAGTATTTACAAACAAAGAATACAACAAGATAATCAAGGGAAACTGTTGTGCTTTGATTAGATACTCCATCTCTCACAAAACTTATCTAACGCCACATTTATAGGCAGTAGAAGCAGAACATGCTATTTAGACAGGTCGTAACTCACATAATTGCCTCCTTAAAATCAACCGAACCACAAACACTAATTTTTTTTTTATATGGCGGTTCATAAAACTGAAATCAAAAGCAAACCCAAGCGTTAACCCTCCTTAAAATACAGAGATTTAAATCAAAAACTTAAAAAATTTACAGAAAACAAACTAAACCTAGAAAATGTCACAAAACAAAAATTAAATTCAGAAATTAAATTTCAAACAGATTAAATTGCTCAGAAATTGTAAATAATCAGCAATAATCAGAAATTGTAAAGGAGATCATACCTTCCCCATCTCCAAAACCCCACAAATCTCAGATTTAAACGATTGGTACCAAGACAATTTGAAACAAAATTCCCAAACAATAATAAACCTAAGAAATCGATACAAATAAGATCATAAGACTGAATCAGAACCAAACCCATCATTTAAACTCCATGAAATCCAGTGAAGAACATAAACACTCCATGAAAAATCCAGTGAAGAAATCAGACTCACAAAATTAAAAACTAAGAAATTAGGGCTTCTTAGATCGAGACTAGAAATTGCAAAACCTAGGGCAAATTTCAGAAAGATAACTTTGACTTCTCACAGACTAGGTTGATTTGTGAAATCTCGAATTAGAAAAGAACACAAGAAAAACAAAGGGGGGATGTGAAACTGGAACCTAGGGTTGTAATAGCAGAAGATGATAAGGGTTTGCTTTTAGGTTTGTGAGATCTAATAGGGGTTTTGATAGCAGAAAATGGGGGTTGGATTGGTTTTGATTCACAAAAGCTTCCGTTCGATCGGTGCGAATTGGATTGAGAAAGAAGATTAAGCAGAGAGAGGCAGAGGATGGTTTGAGTTTCGAAAGAAGATGAAGAAGGATAAAATGAAATAAAGGGATAAAACAAAATATAAAAGGGGAAACTCTATTTTCCAGTAAAAAGACGTATTTAGCCCTTCATGCACAACGTTATTAGCAACGTTATTAACGTTGCTTAATTAATTTTAATAAATCCTAATTGGAGCAACGTTAAAATAAAATTGCGCAACGTTTTTTGATGTTGCCACGTGGGCAACGGCAATTAACGTTGCAGATGCAAAAAAAAAAAACGTTACAAATCAGGCCCTGTGGCGTAGTGTAATATCAGCTCGGACTAGGATAGCTTAGGTATTCGAAATGAAGGCCATTGAAGATGAAGACCAGATCTTACACACCTGATAAATTTATCGTCCTTATTAATGGTTAGAAAGGTTTTCCTTTCAGTTTCATATTTACCATTTTATCAATTAAAATAGTCCATGATGTTGTTTATAGTGATCTCGAAGGATCGAAGATTAGTTCTCTTTGCATTCAGATCACCATGTGACCAATGCCTAAGTGAAATGTTCGAATAAAGCTAGTTCTTGAATTACACCTGAACAGTGTACGCGTGCATGAACGCGTTCATATGCTGGACGGTAAATTCCTGAACTCAACAGTTTCTCATGAACGCGTTCATATAAGAGTTTAGAAATTCCTGAACTCAAAGAAATTGTACATGAACGCGTTCATATAAGCCTTGGTCTAAAACTTCAAATTGAGGTTTTGCCCTCGGATTTCCGAACTCGTTCACAATACGGCCCATGGAGCTATTGTACACATTTTTCTCTGCGTTCGTGTATTCTTACATGGACTCCTTAGCATGGCCAACTTGCTTAGCCATTTGCTATTCTTCGATTAGGTCAAGGCGAGTCTTCTCACGGCCTTTGGGTTTTCAACCAACGGGTTAGAAGAAGATTGCGTTGGACTTCAGTGCAATCCTATGGACTTTTGTAAGTTCGGAAACTTGCTTGAGCCTTACTCAAGGTTTCTTAACTTTAAAGCAAAGCCTCTCTTTATGATCAATATAAATAGATGACCTTCTGCAAGATACACCTTCAATCCTTTACACATATATGTGTATCCTTGCATAAAGGTTGGTCGTCGTCTCGAAGTCCTTTTCTTGGACTACGACTATTTGAAAGACTTCACTTGAGGATCGTAAAGCAGAGGTCGGAATTAATATTCCTAATCCTGTATCTTATGTCAATTGATTTGTTTATCAAATTCAATGAAAAAAGGACCAAAGATTTGATAGAAGCTTCGTAAGGATGCACTCGGTGTTTTAAGTCCCAGAAGCTCCATAATGCAATTCACGAACTAGGTTTAATACTAAGTTTGTCACGCGTTACGAGGTAAAACTGTTTAGGATAGATTAATAAGCCCTAATCAGTATATAGATTCCCATTAACCTTGAATTTAAGTCTAAAGGAAATCAACTATCGTATTCGTGTTGAAAGAAATTAGAGTACACTAGGCGTCCTGTAAGAGGCAGGGTAGGGATATCCTTCACGAAAGGAAGTGGACCAACTCCTAGGCCTGTAAAGGACGTCAGCTAGGAAAATCAAGTGCGTAGGCTTCTGCTGGGACTCAAGAGACGCATGAGCACAACGGTAGCTGAGTTTCTTGGAGGGTTAATTTAGTCTCGATACATTCCAGCCTGAAGTCTGAGAGTACGTAGGCTAGTGTTTGTATTATCTTAATATTGTGGGTGTTCAAATCTGGACTAGGTCCAGGGGTTTTTCTGCTGGTTGTGATTTCCTCGTTAACAAAACTTCTGGTGTCTTCCTTTACTTTTACCTTCCGTATTATATTATCTCCGATTTATATAATTAAATTATTACAAGTTTGTTGATTCAGACCCTTGAGTGAATCCATCTCTATTGAGATCTACGAGAAGTTGTTCTTGTTGGCATTCGGTTCTGTAAAATCTACTCGAGTAGTTGCTTAAATATTGATTTGTGAGATCGTTCAAATACCTAATCAACTAGGTTTACAAATTCCAAAGTTGGTGGTATGGTATCCCATCTTTTTCAGGTCTTCGATTTATTTCCTACTTCGCACATCACTCGAACTATCCTGCTCCTCTTCTAGGATGTTGACACATAGCTCGATGGATTTATACCCCCACAGTTTGCCTCTTTCCTTATCCGGGCATTGAAGATTCTGGAGAAGGAAACTTTTGATATTCCTTCTTCGACGCGCGTCACTATCTTTACTTCTGTGACTGACACACGTTAGATTTAGGTTTCGAAATCCTCGCCTCTTTTTCACCTTCTGACTTTATGTGCCGGCCGATTCGTTCTTCTCTACTATTTAAATCAAATCCTCCTCCCTCCTTTTATTTCTTTTCTTCTCTCTGCAAAATTTCCTCCTCCTTAAACTCTTGTTTCCTCTCTAAATCTCTTCAATCATTTTCAATTTTCCTCTATTTCTTACTTTAGATTGACAATGGCGAGTCTCTTGTTTTTGGATTATTAACTATGTTTGGGATTCTTCTCTGTTTTCTGGCAATGGTAAGTTTCTTTGCTTCAACCGTCTTCTTCTACTATTTTTCAAGGATGTCAAAGGAAAGGGGATAAGCTTACTTGTGAGGATAAAGCAAGGATAGCCGGCTACAAAAAGAAGACGTTTCCTTACAAAGAAATTCCTAATGCTAATTTTCCGTCTCTGAAATTGCTTCAAGATCACGGCTGTGATGCTGGCCGGATAATCGTTTTCGGCGAACTAGTAGGTGATGGACTTCCTTTCCCTCTTTAGAAAGCATCGAACCCATTCTTCTAAGAGATTATCTCTATGATAAACCTTCCTCGGGAGTTATGCAACTGACCGGTAATTCGATTAGCTTGATTAGCGAGGGGGTTGCTCGATCTGAGGGTAGGTCGAAATATATCGATGATCTTTCAGAGAGTTCGATTCCTCAAGATTTCTGGACTGCCGGAAAAAAAATCAAGCATTATGAACTCGAGATGGCTTTGAACAAAGATGCTTCTTCCTGAGTGTGAGTTTTAAGAAAAATTCAAAGGAAAAACATGTCCTTGAATTTGTAGACCCTACTTGATATAATCCAACCGATCTTCTTTGACACTCGAATGACGATATTTGGTACACTAAGCCCCAGCTCATCGAAGGACCTCTTATGTATGGTTACAAGGATGAAGTGAAAAAAATTCCTCTAACCTGCTTCGAGGAAGATCATAATTTTAAAGTCTTCGATTTCTTCAAGATACATTTTTCCGAAGAGGAACAAGAGCAGTCGAGGAAGAAGATTCCGAATAAGAAAAAGAAAGTTGTTGTGGTAAATTTCTTTACTTGTGCACTTTTAATTGACTTTTTGAGTCTGTTTCTTATACTATTTTGTATTTTAGAAGGACAAGAACGAGGAAAATGATGATAATTTTAAGAATTCCAAGAGAGCCCTTGCTGCGAAGAAGGCAATCGATCAGGTAACAAACACCATCTACCTCAGTTATGTTATGGGTTATTAATAACCAAACTGTTTCAATAATATTAATCGAATAAAAGGTGACTTTACAAGACAGAAATGTTTGGTACTTATATGACTGATAAACCTTAGCAAAACCTTAGCCTAAGACACAATGAAATCAAAGAAAATATCTAAATATCTTAAACCTAACAAGAACAGATGATATTCTCTTATATCTTCCATTTTTATTGGACTCCTACTTAACACAGGGAAGATATGCAAATCTGCAGCAATTTGGGAAATAAGCTTCCCCACTGCGACAAAACTCACCCCGAGTTTACCTCCTTTAGCAGCAGTTTTATAACTACCACAAGAGCCAGCCACCACAGTACATAGAACCTTGTTAGGAAGCATTCCCTTAATTTTGTTCTTTAACTTGAGGTCTTTTGGTCGACAACTACGTCACCTTTGTTCCCTTCCAGTAGAACTCATAGGAATTGGCTCGCCCACGGAATTGAGCATCCACATCATACTGCCACGGACATCCCAAGAGAACATGGCATGAATCCACGTCTATCACTTCACATGAAATAACATCACAACAAATCTTCCCAAAAGAAATTGGGATTTTGCAGACTCATTCAATCCTTGTTTCTAACCTAGTTTTGATCCAGCCCACACGATAAGGATGAGGGTGTGGCTCCGTTGGTAAATCAAGTTCTCGAACTAGTTTCCATGACACAAGATTTTTTGTACTCCCGCTATCGATGATAAAGTCGCAAACCTTTTCTAGAATAATGCCTTTGAACTCAAATAACTTGTGTCTTTGAGTCGTTTCATCAATTCTTGGAGTGAGAAGTATCTTTTTGTTCATACTGTCACGTTGTAGTACCTTCCTTATAACTAGGACATTAGCTTCCACGTCATCGGCGTAAGCTACTGAATCATCTTCATTTAACCCTTGTTCAGTGTCCTTGTTGCCTTCAACTAATACTGTTTGGCGTCTTTTAGGACATTCATTGGAGTGATGTCAGGTTTGTCTGCAACGGTAACATAAGTCATTCATTGGCTTAGAATAAGGATTATTATTATTCCGTATTGTTGGTGCAGTTGGCGCAGCATATGAGCCGATAGAATGACCTTTACTATCAGATAACGACTGATGGTTGTTATTACAAGGAACTGAAGAACCCTCAATCGGTTGCTCTAAAGTGGCCTTGTAGTTCAGGTTCTTCTTATGCTCAGCTTTCACTCCTGTCTTGTGTTGTCTCTCTATATTTAGAGAAAGATTGGCGGCTTCTGACACGGTGTAGATCGTTTGCAAGTAAATGGCTTCACTAATTTCAGGCCTCAACCCACTGATGTACCTTTATACTAGTTGATCTTCAGTTTCGGGAAGGTTGACTCTCGTACCCAGGCGATAAAATTCTTCGGTATATTCATTCACAGATATCTTCCCTTAAGTACATTGTTGGTAACTTTGAAAGAGTTCCTATGAGAAATCAGGAGGTAGGAATCGTACCTTCATCATACGACGCATTTGGGGCCATGTAGTTACTGCAGGTTCTCCTCTAAGCTTTCTGTTGTACTCAGTTTCTCTCCACCATGTACCTGCGCCACCCTTGAGCTTATAAGCGACCAGCTTCACACGTTGTGATTCTGGGATTAATTCACATACAATAAAATAAGTTCTCAACCGAAAGAATGTAGTCGAGGAAACGTTCCATATCAATTGTTCCATCATAACTTGGAACATCCAACTTCATCTTGTAGGCAGAGCTTGGATCAAACCCACGAAAGGTAGTGTTCGGTATGGCTATAATTCATCCAATAAAACCTCAGAAATTGATTCATCTTCATACTCAATGGGAACACGACGAAATCAGATGTCGTGTTTGAAGATGAAGTCAGATATCGTCTTTTAGTAAGCACTTGGTACTTGCTTTGACGTCACTTCTGTCCCATGTTGTTTTTAAGTATCACGTGACATCATTTTTGAAAACTTGTTGCTTGAAGCTCACTCTTCCTCTGAGAAAAGGTTTTTTTTTTTCAAATTTGTTAGCACTTAAAACCATTATGTAGAAAACTAATCCTTTTGAAGAAAGATCCCAATTATTCCATGAAACCTAGTGGCTTCAGGTAAGTTCTTGTTTTTCCTTCAAAGTTTTGTTATGACATCAGATCTAGGGTTTTAACAAGCAAAGATACTTTTTTCCTCTCGGGTTATTAACACTATCTACAAGTGACTATAGATCCTGTACCTTGTAACCTTTCATTGAAGAATTTTAAACTAGATCTAAGGTTTTTAGAAGAGAACTATGCTCTTTTCTTCTCGGGTTTTTGGTACTATCCACAAGTGTTTGTAGAATCTATACCTTGCAATCTTTCATTGAAGAATTTTCAACTTATGACCAAACGAAAGAAAACTTAAAGAAAAAATGGATAAAAGAGAGAGGTTCTTCCACTTGCTGTGAGGTGTATGACACTAGTTGTTGTGATTCCTCTCTAAGAAGGAGAAGATTCAACTGTTCGTCACCTATCTAAACAAGAAAAATGAAGAACAACATGGGACTAGCTAGGTTGGAAAGATCCATTACCCAATCCATGTTTCTAACGCCAAAATGTGATTATCATTTTTCTAGTAACACACCCAAAGTATAAATCGAAGGTAAACATACATAAATCTAAGATAAATGACATGACTAGGACAACTTACGAAGATAATAACTTTATTCAGTCATGAGAAATCTCCTTTACCTTACAACTTGATTATGGAAAATAAAGAAAACTCTAACTTGATCTGTTATGAAATCTAATGGCCTTTTCTTATCTTACTGAGTCTAAGTTCTCTCGTGAGTTTTCACCTTCCTCCAAACTCACAATAGAGGCCTTATTTATACAATATTACATGGACTATCATAAGAAAACTACAACGACTTTTCCCGAGATGATATTGTCCGATGGTCCACCTTCCGAGAGTTCCTTGCCCGATCTTCTTCTACCTCTCTTAATGTCTTGTGTCCGAGCTTCGGGTTGGGAGTTATTGATGTAGTACATCTTTTGTACTGCACGTCAGCTTTGTGCTTTCCTTATTTAATCCTGCTCTTTACGAGTAGTTCTTGTATCACAAGTTTCTTAGCTTTCCTAGTTTAGGTTGATTTCCTTTTATTTACCTTTAGTCGGTTATTGTATGCCTATATAAAGGCTAGCTCTATTGCTTAGAGAGACATCTATGTTATTCAATATTATTATCAATTATCAAACATTATTCAACCTTTATGGTTATCTTCTTGATTGTTTCAATCAACCATCATTAAGTATTCTGACGAAGCTTATTGATCTCTAACAAATACTGTTTCTGACGAAGCTTGTTTGTTATTATCCCATCATCCGCCATTAGTTATCCTTCTCTTTCTTCCATGATTATCCTCGATCTTCTATAATTCTTTCATGGTCAACAGCTGTCACCTAACTTCCGACTCGTCATTTAATGCACTGTCTTGTCTTTCAAACTGAGCCGTCAGATTCCTGCAGTAACTTTCCACCCGTCTTAATCTTCAGACGTTTCCAACTTTATCAGTTCTTCTATCGTGTTTCTCGTTTCTCTTTTAATCCTGCCTCGCATGGCTGGATGTCTTCCACGTGGCGATCCGATATTTTACCCTCACATGTACCT
>JAJJMA010001847.1:0-13036 GCA_023529015.1 Papaver nudicaule
GAGTTATATTTATGTCTTTTGTAGCACAAGTGTAAAAGATAATGGAATCGCGTTATTTAGATTCACTAACCTCTTGAATGATGAAGCCGGATGTCTTCGTTTGATCTTCAGTCTTCTTCAACTCTTCAAGTAGTGATTCTAAATCCTACCAAAATCTTCCACAACCTAAAGCTAACTCACTCATGACTTTACCTAATATGTGTTGTTTAGCGGTCGAGTTTTGATCACTAAATTTGACAACTAAGCTTGACATACCAACACTTAGTGAGGTTGACTGAGCCATGCTCTAACAGGATCGACTGGATATTAATATTAAGTAGCAGAACTGGAACGAACAAGTACGTGATCACTTATTCAAAGAATATCCTCCAACTGTACACCCTAATACGGAGTAGCACCAAAAGTAATTGAATTTAAATTGATTAGACAGAATTAATGACATGGTCAGAAGATTTACATGACCTGTATCGCGGCATATCACAGCGTAATACTCCTCTTCTTGGAAATATCAAATATGTATCTTTACGTACGCGATTTACTCGATCATGTCGACATTGTCGGTTGACCATGAAACAGTCTTAAGAATCCTTGATCAGTCAACAAAGTTAATTTTGGTTCGGGCTAAATTTCCACAAACCAACTGAATTAATTCGGCCGTAAATTCTATATACCAAGGCCCTCTCCTCAAAAACCTATGGCAATCTCTTTTTTTTTTTTTTGAACGGTAAAATAGAACTTTATATATCAAAGAGCAAAACAAGAGCAAGAAGCCCTTGCTTACAACCGATTGCGAAAAGGACTTAAAAAGAGTCCAAAACACAACATAAAGGATCATATATACAGACCCAGACTAAAGAAAAACAAGGGGAAAAAACTGTTTAGTCCTTTTTTAGGTAGATCTATATCCATTTAGTCCTGTTACAAAAGTGACTTTTCTGTTTAGTCCTTTGTTATTAAAAGAGTATAATAACTCTCATTTTTCTTATACTAGTTTATCACCCGTGCTACGCACAGGTTTATTTGCTTTGCTTTGTAAATATATTGGAGACCATCTTGAACTCAATAATTCAAGCTTGAAAACTCAATTTGTACGAAATTAAAAATAATGCAAGGATTAGTTGTCCCCAAATATATGATGACTTTTAATAGTTAATGTGTAGTGATAAATGTAAAAAACTCAACTGAAAATAGAAAAAATGATAGAAACTCTAGAATAAATTTTTTTAATTGCTTTCTCTACTATGGTTGGTTTTCTCTGGTAAGTAATCCCCACCAGAATATCGCAGTTTATGAAAGATTATTAGTTTTCACAGAAAAATGTAGTGAATAGATAATATAATCCGGGACGTTTTGTTAACTGGCAGACCTATATTTGAAGAGTTTTATTTGGAGATAAATTTTGGTTAAAATATTTATACTCATATATACAAAGAACACATTCATATACTAATTGAGTGTTTGCCTGCTCGTTCACTTGCAAGTCCATGTGAATTATATATTTATTGTGTATATGTAGACATTAATTAATATGGACATATATTACATGTACATGAATTCCCTATATATTAGATGTATTTTAAACCCGTAAATTCTCTATTATTATGCTTCTTTTAACCCGTTATATCCAAGACAATTTTTTCAATAACAAAATTCTCATTTTTGTTTCAATTTTTCCACACATCTCATTTTCGTCTCGTTGTTGCTATATAATTTCTTTATATAATTTAAATATATATGAAAATATAATAGCAATGCTTAATGACAATTATAAAAACAGATCATACAATTAAAGCCTATATTTACCCCGAAGCATGTAAATTAATGTTTTTATGACCCGTCGGTTGTTAAAGAAAGTACAATAACATGGTTCCTCATCCATATAGAAAGGCAAATTCCAAGGTTAAATCTTTTTCTGTATTTTCACATAAATACAACTTGATATAAATCAGTCAGCAAAACTTGACACAGATCAATTAACTTATATACTGCATGTCGTGCACAATTCCCCGTCGACCCACATTTGCATAAACGAAATACAGTACCTTTTTAAAGTTTACCACCAATGATTAGAGGTGTAAAACGTGCCGGCACGGCACGACACATGGCACACGAAGGCGTGCTTTTACGTGCCATGTGCCGTGCTGTGCTGTGCCAACAATTTTAACGTGCTGTGCCGTGCTGTGCTTTTTTAGTCAAAAGCAAAGCACGGCATGGCACACGGACATGGCACACGAATAAGCGTGCTGTGCCGTGCCGTGCTGTGCTAGCACACTAAATTTACGTCATCCTAAAAAAATATTTTTAAATATTTAAATAACTTATAATCTTATAAATTATCAAGTTAATTATAATAAATTTTGAAAAAATTAATTAAAATTTTGTATTTAATATTATATATTGCATAATATACAACTTTATTAACAAAAAAAAACATAAGTTGAATTTTATGTGATAACAATTGTATCGTTATTTGTTTTCTATCAAATGAACGTCAAATAGACACATTTACAACATCAATTACATTTCTAAATATTTTTTTTATCACTTAATAAAATTAGATATTATGTATTGTCATAAATTTAATCAAAATAACAAAAACATAATGGTAATAACTAGGTAGATTTCATTTTTGTGTGAAATACACATGTAATGTAGTGCACTGTGCCGTGCTTTACACGTGCTGTGCCGTGCTTAGCCGTGCCACGTGCTGTGCTGTGCTGTGCCGCGTGCTGTGCTGTGCTTTATCGCGTGCTGTGATGTGCCGCGTGCTTGTTCGTGCCGCGTGCTGTGCTGTGCCGTGCTGCCGATTAGTCAAGCACGGCACAGCACACTAAGCTAGCGTGCTGTGCCTGTGCTGTGCTTTGTCGCGTGCCGTGTTGTGCTGTGCCCAAATTTTAGCTGCTGTGCTGTGCCATTAACGTGCTGGCATGGCACACTTTACACCTCTAACCACCATTATGGATGCCCACAACCTATCTCGACATGCCTCACTACCATCTTACCATACATATTAAGTTGTCGCATGGCTTCAGCTGCATAAGAAAACTCATCCACAACATCACTATCACCATACAAAACATCATACTACTCAAGTCTTTCAACCCCAAGTTCCCCTCGTTTATTCAACATCAGTTAGAGCTGGTATTGTCCCAAAGTTCTATTTAGTAACACGGGTTTGGATTCATTTGGATGGACCCAATACAAATGACCATAGGAAAATAATCTTTCAAGTGAGCGTGTTCCTATTAATATAGTCACCATAATGTTGTTGTAATTTATTTGTTTCGATAATATAGTTACCCTAATGGTTGTTCTCAACTCTATTCAAGACTTAAAACATCAACATACTCAACACACTTGATTTAACTCAAATCAAATTTATAACATGCCGGTTATGAGACGTGTTGGATGTATTACCCGTTAATTTGGGTTGTAATCAACATTAGAGTGATTTCAACTGTCGTATATTATATATGGTGGAATAGACTTACTTTTACAATTTGAACGAACAAAATCACGGATTCATAGTGCTTATGCAGTATTGCTCCCCCAAAGTGATTTATAGCTAGTAGTTCTTGAATATCTATTATTACACATATAAAAGATAAAACCATATGCAATAGGACATAATCTCCTTCCGTGTAACAAACATCACCACCTTGAAGTTTAACGTTCCATTAGAACAGGGAAGCATAAACAAAAACAAAATCAAAAATTCAAGATCATCAGGAGATATATAGCTGTACCTTGATATACAAACTTCAGCCCTTGAAAGCTCTGTGAAGAACATCAAACAACAGTATGGTAATAAGCACGGAAAAGAATATCAAAATGAGGTATAGTTAAGGTATAGTTATTTAATCATCAAAATGGCACGATAGTGAATAAATCACCTACGATGCAATGAGTTAAAGTTTGGTGAGAAACTTAGAATCAGAGAAGTCGGAGTTCTTATGCTAACTAACGTATAATAACCAAGAAATGCTAACCACGCAATAGCAAACTGCGACTATCCCTTTGATATAGGATGAAACAGGAAAATGAACCTGCTCCATAAGATTCACAGTCAGTAATCGTCAAAGCTATGTTACATTTAACTGCTCCACCTTATTTTTCGTTACATTCTAGAACCAAGGAAAATGACAAAAATCCAATATGTGTAGGATCATTGTCAAAGCAATTAATCTCTACATTTTATTTTATATTCGAATGCTAACAGCAGCGGTAGTTCCTTTATCGAGCCAGATGGTAAAACAAATTAAAGATGAAACAAAAACCTGAGTAGGGAAGTTCATAGGTTACTATTGCACTATCTACCAATTTCCTGCCGCCTAACACCAAAACCATCCCTAATTATAACATCGTGTACATAAGTACTCTCTGTAAATATCAAACCTTAGTCTTTTTTAGGAGTTTGGGAAATCTCCAACTTCCATCTGTGACTGTTATTTGCTCTTCTTCACAGAGCTTTCAAGGGAAGATGAGGTACGCCTCTCTAATAATAGTAAAGCACATCAAGTTAATTAAGAGTAATAAGGAAAGATTAGTAGCCCAATTAGTTAAAGACACGCTTCCAAAAGCCGCAAAGATTAGACACAAATACTAACCCGATTAGTTAAAAGTCACGCCTTCCTTTACATACTGTGTAGACTGTACATGTAGAACATTAGAAATTAAGCCAAGTGAAATTGCCCGCGTATGTAAAAGAGAAAGCCACATACGTAGCTGTCTGTTTTTCACTTGTTATAATGATCTACTCTTATATTTCAAAGAAAAAAAAATCCTTTGCCTCTCTAGATATATAGCTATCCCACCCATCGAGAACACGAAGTTGTAATGATCTACAATAGTAAGTTGATGCTAGATTGAAAAAATATCACCTGAGCGTCATTCTTGAAAGAGATAACCACTTCGCTAGAATCACCTCGCATATACATCGATAAACCCTGCAAATACAAAAAAAATAAAAGAAGATAAACCCCGCAAATCTTTAGAATACATCGATAAACCCTGCAAATACAAAAAATTAAAAGAAGATAAACCCTGCAAAATGCAAAATACAAAAAGAAGTAAAAGAAATCGAAAAAGTTACGGATCATTGAAACATGCAAAAATAGGGATTGGGTTTTTCTCAAACGATTTATATGGAGTGATGAGAGAAACTAAAAATATTATTTTTGGTACTAATATGCTATAGACCGAAAAATAAAACTCTGGAAATATTATTTAAATTTATTTTTGGATTTTTTTGAAGTAAATGGCTAGAATCTTACTATTCTTGTCTAATCGAGTGAAAAATATGATCAGATTGTTTAGAATTAAAATTCTATTTCCCAAAAAAATCCTCAAAAACTTTAAGACAAAATTATGCTCATATCTTACAATTTGATATTTCTAAAAAAAATTTTACTTTGTTCATGCCTTATAATTTGATATTTCTGGAATTTCTTTTACTTTCAACGGAATGAATAATATAGAGAAATGATTGTTGGAGCTAATTGGAACTGTTTCGAGTTCTGTTGCTCAATGTTCTTGTGCATTCATATGATATATATTTATAATATTGATTTCATAATATCTCCACGATTTTTTATAGTTATCTAATTTTAATTTTATACTTACGGATGTTTTTCGACTATTGATAGGATTTGATTGTTCTTCGGAAAAATGATGTTTTTCGACTATTGACAGGATTTGATTGTTCTTCGGAAAAAGGAAACACAATCTGGTGGTAAGTATTTCATACTTTTATGTATTTTTATTTTAAATTTTCGTTTGTGATCGTGTTCTTTGTTTAATTTTAATGGATTGTAATTTAATTTTAATGGATTATAATTGCAAATTGCAATTATTAGTGTTAATTGTTCGTAGTTTGCAATTGTATTTTAAATTAGTTTCATAATAAGAAGTGCGTAATTGGACATTGCATTTGATCATTATTTATTTATTTTTGCAATTTATTTATTTATTTTTTTGCAATTTTTTTGATCAATTTAATTATGCAGCGAAATCATGATTAAAGACTAATATTGTGATGAAATTATGATTTAAGATTGATTATGTTTTTATATTAACCGATTTAGAATATTAGCCCCTATTTTTTTTTTGGTAAAGTTAAGATTTTGATAGATTTTTTTTTAATTTAATTGGTTGTAAAATATTTAATAGACTTATTTAATTACTTGGTAAGTTTTAAATGGTGGGGCCAGAATCAACCAGAAACTCCGATGAATGTGAGCAATTTAAAAAACTATGTTATTATATATATAAATTTTCTCTCATTTTAAAATAAAATATCTCCCAAAATATAACTCGAAAATTAACAAATTTTATATATTTAGAAAGCTCTTGACGAGATCTACACAACGAGTATCACTGTTGATATGTTTCGAAACATTTTTTTTTACGATACCGGTAATGGTACTTCATGTTTTGGGATGAAGTCAATTTTTAACTTCATATTTTGAGATGAAATTTATATATCACTTCATATTTTGAGATGAATTTAATTTTTAACTTCATATTTTTGATATTAATTCATTTTGAACTTCATATTTTGAGATGAAGTTCATTTATCATTCATATTTTGAGATGAAATTCAATTTTTAACTTCATATTTTTTATATTAATTCAATTTTTAACTTCATATTTTGAGATGAAGTTCATTTATCATTCATATTTTGAGATGAATTCAATTTTTAACTTCATATTTTGAGATGAATCTCATTTATCACTTCATATTTTTAGATGAATTCAATTTTTAACTTCATATTTTGAAATGAAATTCATTTACCACTTCATATTAGTAGATGAACTCTACTTTAATTTATAATCCTTATGAAATGAATTTTATTTTGTCACTTTATATTTTGAGATGAATTTCATTTATGACTTCATACATTGAGATGAAATCTATTTTAGAACTTCATAGTATGAGATGAAATCCGTTTTAGTGCTTCATTTTCGGAAATGAAATCCGTCACCGGGTAACGTGAAAAAAATGTTTCGAAACATAGTGACAATGGTACTCGTTGTATAGATCTCATCAAGAGCTTTCGGAATATATAAAATTTGTTTAATTCCGAATTGTAGTTCTTGAGATATTTAATTTTTTTAATAAATTTTCATTAGTTTTATAAAGAACAAATAATAAAAGATAAAAGGGTATTTCTGTAATATTAAAAAGGATGATGATGTCACTCCGCGTGGGTAACGTTCACCCAAGGGCCAAACAATAAAAAAAAAGACTAAATAGAAATATTAGGACCAAACAAATAACTTTTAGGACTAAATAGTAATCTTGATTGGCTTACAAGACTAAACTGAAATATAAAACCTCATAGTAAGACTAATTGGTAGTTTCTACGAAAAACAACCCATGTCAGTGCGGGTTAAAAACCACACTCCGCCATCTGCTTATGAAGTTCGCTAAAGAGACGCCTGCGAAAAGCTCTTTGTGACTTAACCACAGACCTAAGAGCACCTTTATATTGGATTTCACTTGATCTCTAGTAGAGATTTTATTTTGAAAGGCTCTTACGTTTCTTTCTTGCCAAATCGCCCACATGATTGCTGCTGGAAGGACTTCCCACACTATAGCCATTCTACCTCTGCCCAATTTGCTCCAAGAGTTGATTAGGCCACAGATATCTCTAGGTGTTACCCAATTCATTTTAAACTCGCCAAGGAAATGGTTCCATATGCTCCAAGTGAACTCACAATGAACTAACAAATGACAATTTGTTTCTTCCTCCTGGTAGCAAAGAAAACACCTATTAGCCCACGACCAACCTCTTCTCATAAGCCTATCTTGAGTTAACGCCTTCTCTTGGATAGCCACCCACAAGAAGAAACTAACTTTTGTCGGCCATGAAGTCGACCAGATCCGGTTAGGTGGCGAAGACAACAGGGTTTGAGTCTCACTAGATGAAAGCCACATATAACAACTTCTTACCGTAAATTTTTCAAACTTGCCTTTGTTCTTCCACCGTCTTATATCGTTAACAACTTCTTTCACCTCGCAAAACATCTCAAGAATGGGGAGAAGTCTTGATAACTCTTCTATAACATTATCATGAACCCTCCTTGCTATGTTTAGGTTCCATTCCCATTTCCCGTCAATTAAAACCCTCATATTAGAGAATGCAACATTCTTGTTGTTGCAAACGACGAAAATGGCTGGAAACAGGACTTTAAAAGGAGAATTTGCTGCCCAATTGTCCTCCCAGAAGCGGGTAGACAGACCACTAAACACTTCAAAATTGCAATTAGAAGAAAAGAGAGGTAAGAGATCACAAATACCTCGCCATAAACTGCAACCATACGGTGATTTTGGTGTTTTTATAGTCCACCCAAACGAATCGGTACCATATTTTTCTGCGATAATACATCTCCATAAGGCCTCTGGTTCTTCTCCAAATCTCCAAAGCCATTTCATAAGAAGCGACTTGTTCAATAAGTGAAAATTCTTAATCCCAAGTCCTCCTTTATCTTTCGCCTTACAAACATCCTCCCATTTAACCAAGTGATATTTATGTGAATCAACATTATCACTCCAAAGAAAATTTTTAAGAATACTCTCTAGCTGATATAAGACTGGATTAGGGGCTAAAAATAAAGAGAATAAATAGATAGGAAGAGCACACAGTACCGTCTGAATCATAATTAGGATGCCACCTTTGGAAAGATATTTTAGCCTCCAAGAAGCTAATCTCCCGTCAAAACGCTCGATAATAATGTCCCACTTGTTCTTAGTCTTGTACATATCACCAAGAGGAAGACCCAAATAAGATAGAGGTAGCAGTTCCATTCGACAACCTAGGATATTCGACATTGAAACAATAGCCGTAGGAGCCCCAACTGGAAGAAGAGAAGTCTTATGAAAGTTCACTTGTAAACCGGAAGCCAACTCAAACCAAAGAAGAATATTCTAAAGATGCACCGCTTGAGCATCGTCATCCTGAAGAAAGACTATTGTGTCGTCGGCGAATTGCAAATGACTAATAGCAGATCCCCCTGGAGTCACTTCAAACCCAGAAATCCAACCGATGGTGCTGGCTTTGAGAAATAGAAGGTTAAGCGCCTCCACCACTATAATAAAGAGAAAAGGAGACATAGGATCTCCTTGACGTAACCCTTTAGAACTTTTTATCCTTCCATTCGACGAACCATTAATCAAAACAGAAAAATGAATATCGGAGATACAAGCTTTTATCCATCGTCGCCATTTGATGCCGAAGCCCATACGCTCAAGAACGTAGTCGAGAAAACTGCAACTGACATTATCAAAGGCTTTTTTAAAGTCCAGCTTGCATATAACCCCATTCTTCTTAGCCTTGTTATAAGAATCAATGCATTCGTTAGCGATCAAAGAGCTATCAATAATTTGCCGACCTTTTACAAACGCAGATTGGTGAGGAGAAATGATTCCTCTAATTACTATTTTAATCCTAGATGCTAGCACCTTCGAAATAATCTTATTGATGCATCCCATTAAACTAATGGGACGAAAGTCTGTGACTTCGACAATGTCTTCCACTTTAGGGATTAAGAAGAGGAAAGAAGATTTTAACCTCCAGTCAATGAAATTAGAGTAATATAACTCCATCATCACCTTCATAATGTCAACCTTCATAAAACTCCAGCATTCAGCAATAACCGTAAGTTGAAAACCATCTGGACCGGGAGAACTTTCTGCCTCAAGATCATTTACAGCCTTAAGGACCTCTTCTTCAGTGAAAACCCTTTGAAGATTTGAGGCAGCTGTAGGATCCAAAGCAGGGAAAACCAAACCATCCAATTGAGGTCTGGGATGGTCATCCTTCTTATACAACTCCGAATAAAAGTCTACTATATGATTTTTGATTAAAGACTTATCATTAGTAAGCACATTATCCACATTCAAAAGAGTAAAAGAGTTACCCCGATTTCGAGAAGAGGCTTCTTTGTGAAAGTAAGCCGTGTTGCGTTCAGATTTGTCAATCCAATTGATACGAGCTCTTTCTCTCCAATAAATTTCCTTCTTCTTGGATAGAGAATAAAAATATTCTTTTGCCTTCAAAGACGCTGCAATATGCTCAGGAGTAAGAGTTGTAGGGCCACCTAATAAGTCAAGCCGCCTAATCTCTACCAAATTTTGGTCAATAAGAAAGTCAATATTACCAAAAACTTCTCTACTCCAAACTTTAAGCTTTTCTTTAAGAGCTTGAAGTTTTTTTGCAATCAGAAAACTAGCATTGCCGATGAAACAAAAAGACGCCCACCATTCTTTCATTTTTCCAATAAGAGATGGGTCTTCCAGCCACATCAATTCGAACCTGAACGGAGAGGGACCCCAATCCTCTCCTTGACTTACCAAAGAAATAGGCCAATGATCAGAAAAAGGTTTAACTAGAGGATTTTGGGTGAGTCTCAGAAAATGATCCTCCCACTCACTGGAAGCAATAAATCTGTCCAGCTTACTCATGCTTGTACCATTGCTCCATGTGAAACGAATGCCATTCAGAGGAAAGTCTATTAACTGATAGTCTGCAATGAACTTGTTAACATCGCGCATAGCGCCAGTTACAGAATTATCGTTAAGACGCTCAAAAGAGAATCTAGTAACATTGAAATCGCCGCATAGAACCCAAGGCAAATCCCATAAACCTTTTACATCAGAAAGCTCCTCCCAGAACTGATCTCTAAAGGCATCGATGTTAGGACCGTACACCGAAGTTAAAACCCAAGTAAAATCTTCTGTTTTTAACTTACAGATAATGGATAAGGAGAAGGCACCCACAATAAAGTCACTTACTTCAATAATTCTGGAATTCCATATGATGAGAATTCCACCAGAACGCCCAATAGCATCACAATTGTGCCACCCGCAATTCCTATTTCCCCAAATCTCAAGCACCTGTCAATTCGACCAAGAACCCATTTTGGTTTTGTCATGAATTTGAACATTCATGTACTTAGCTAAGGGCTGCCTATTCTGTTAAGGGCCACCCTAGTATTAATTACTGTTTAAATTACCGTTGTCTGTTATTTTTACGTTGTGGGTGTACGCGTGTGTGCCACACGAGTCCGTTGAGTCTATCTGTATTTAGTCTTCTCTTCTGTTTTGTGAGAGGCTAAGAAATTGAATACCCTAAAATCTATTTTCTCTCTTTGAGCTCCGGCTTTCGTCCCCTTTTTCTCTCAATCTCCCCCTCCAAAGAGGTTTTGGTATCGATTTGTAACGTTAATCGTTTCAATTGGTATCAGAGCACTCGATTCTGAGTGACTTGTGAAAGATGGTATCCCAGGCAGATCTTAATTGAAAAAGGAGGGGTACCGAAATACTACCAACTTTTCGTTTTGGCTCGTGAGACTTATGGTCAGATATGGACAAATTGAATTTCAATATCCAAATCTGTATAACCTGAGTTGTGATCACAAGTGATCAATTCCTACAAAGACAAGTCTCTGCAAATCTTTATTCAAGATTTGGAATCAACGTCAGTATATGAATAACGTACAACTTGTGTTGCTTTAATTATACTATCAGAAATATAATGCGGAAAGTAAAAGCACACAAGACACCAGAAGTTTTTTTAACGAGGAAACTGCCTTGCAGAAAAACCTCGGGACCTTGTCCAGTTTGAACACCACACAGTATTAACTGTCTACAAACACTAACCTACTATCAGACTTCGGATTGGAATGTAGAAGAGACCGATTCCACCCTCCAAGCGAATCAGCTACTGTTGTACTCTTTACGCCTCTTGAATCCCGCAAGATCCTACGCACTTGATTCCCCTAGCTGACGTCCGTTACAGGCCTAGGAGTTGCTTTGACCGCTGTCAAAGGCTTTTTGTACTCAATCCGTCTTTCGACAGAGAGTACGTAAAGAACAATTTTCCCTTTAGATATAATCAAGGTTTTGGAAACTTGTTTTGTGTTTTGAGGAACCGTTCACAAGGTCAGGTATCAAAAACGCACAATTAGGGTTTGCACGAGAACCGTGACGACCTAATTGTATTCTTGCAAGAACAACTAGAGAACCTAGAGATATCTTGCAGAATCTCTAACCTATATGTAAAACAACGTAAGTTGATATACAATATAGATCGAATCTATCAATCCTGGTTTTACAACCTATAATCCTTGAATGGCCTTATTGCAGAAGAGAAGGACCATTGAATAGACAAGGATTATGATGGTCTACCTGGATGATACAAGTTCAGAACTATCTAAAGAAGAAAGATAGTTAAACTTGGCTTTACAATCCCTAAGTAAAGTCTTTTGTAATTCTCACCTTGTTCGTGAAGAACAGAAATAGCGGAGAACAACCTTATGTAGCACACACACCAGCAGGGATGATTTGTTATGCTACATGTATGCTTATTTATAGTGATGGTTGCTTAAGGATAAAGCTAAGACTCCTTGTGCAACAAGTTAGCTAGTGACCGTGTAAACACGCCACGTTACTTAACTTGCACACAATGAATCTAGTCTCCTTTCTATTGTAGAAACCAAGTAGTGTTTATCTAACAAGAGTTTGATAGATTATAACTACCTCATTTAAGAGTTTTAGTTTCATAACAATTGTGAAAGGATAACCTTATCCTTTGACTAGAAGATATTCTACAAAACTTATCTCTTAAGAAAGATAATGTAGAAAAACTCTAATCAGGACGGACCACAACACAGGTGTGAAGGTGGACCATCGTAGCCAGGAGATGGACCTCAGAAACACGACAGGAAACCCTAATCGTGAATCCCGAGGTGGCGGTTCGCGAACCCCAACACTTTTGAAAAGCGTTCCCGAAAGTTCCAGAAGATTCCAGAAGCTTCCTACTCCCTTTCCCGAATTCAGCTTTTAGCCACGCTTTTCAGTTTCAATGAATCACTCATAACTTCTTCGTTTTACAACGGAATGAAGTGATTCTTGAAGCGTTGAATTCGTATTTCCATCCACTATAACATGGAGACCTACTCAAAGGTCAAAGGTTGCCCTCACTATGATCATATGGACCAAATCTCCTCGGGTTAATATACAATGATGTAATTT
>JAJJMA010001863.1:0-10567 GCA_023529015.1 Papaver nudicaule
ATCACCACGTCTCTTTCTTCGTCTGCTATTGATGATTTCTTTATTCTTCCAATTTCAATGGAAATTATCTTTTGATCTGTTACTTTGGAGGCAATGAATGCCAGAGCGTCCGCGTGCCTATTATCCTTTCTACAAATATGTCGGATCTTGAGGTGCGGAATTTTTGCCATAAGCCTTCTTGCTAGCTTCTTGTATTTGGATAACGAATCGTTGGATTGATAGCTTCCGTCCAACTGTCGTACCACCAATTGTGAATCTGTCGTTATTCGTGCTTCCTGGATCTCCATGTCGATCATACGTTTTAAAGTGTGGATCATTGCTTCATATTCTGTTTCGTTGTTGGTTGCTTCGAATTCTAACCGGAATGCGAATACGGTGCGCTTTCCTTCGGGTGATGTGAAGACTATGCCTATTCCTCGGCCATCGCTGTTTACCGAACCGTCAATGAAGACTTCCCATCTCCGAGGATGACATTGCTCTAGCAGGTCTTCGGGCCCTTCTTCGTCTTCGATTCCCAGTATTGGCTCTTCTTCGTAGTCTTCCTCGATTGGAAATTCAGCTAAAAAGTCTGCTATGATCTGTGACTTTAAAGCTGTTCTGATCTCATAGTTCACGTCATATTGCCCAATTTGAGCGTTCCACCTTGCAATTCTTCCTGCTGCCTGGAGGTTTTTCAGAACTGATTCGATTGGTGTTTTCGTTAACACAGTTATTCTGTGAGCCTGGAAGTACGTCCGAAGCTTTTGCGTTGCTACTACGAGCGCCAGAATCAGTTGCTCCAACTTGGTGTAGTTTTTCTCGGCTGGAAAGAGGGTCCTACTAATGTAGTATACCGGCCTTTCTTCTTCTTTTGTCGTTACTAGTACTGCGCTGATGGCGTCTTTATTCGCGGCAATGTATAATTTCAGATTTTCATCTTTCTCTGGGCGTTGTAGGGCTGGCAAGCTTGCCAAGTAATTTTTGATACCCTGAAACGCAGCCTCCCTTTCGTCTGTCCATATGAATTGTTCCCCCTTTTTCAGGATGCTAAAAAAGTCTTTACATCTGTCTGAGGATCTCGCAATGAATCTGCTGAGAGCTGCCAATCTTCCGTTTAATGCTTGCACGTCCTTTATTGTTGTCGGTGATGACATTTCTCTGATAGCTTGTACTTTTAGTGGATCCGCCTCGATACCCGTTTTTGTGACTAGATACCCTAGAAATTTTCCAGAGGTCACCCCGAAGATGCATTTCGCTGGGTTGATCTTCATATTAACTTCTCGCATTTTTTCCAGTATTTCTCTTAGGTCTTTCACATGCGTTCCGGCTTTTTTACTTTTAACTAGCATGTCGTCTACATATGCCTCCATGGTCTTTTTCAGCCAAGGGCGAAAGATATTCTCCATGGCCCTCTGATACGTGGCACCGACATTCTTTAACCCAAATGGCATTCTTGTGTAGCAGTATAATCCATTGGATGTTAAGAACGCCGTGTGCTTTTGATCTTCTTCTGCCAAGGGAATCTGGTTGTAACCAGAGTAGCCATCCATGAAGCTTAGCAGCTCATGGCCTGCTGTTGCGTCCACCATTTGGTCTATGCTGGGCAAAGGATGTGGATCTTTGGGGCAAGCTTTGTTTAGATTGTTGAAGTCGATGCATATACGTACTCCTTTGTTTTTCTTCGGAACGATGACCATGTTCGAAATCCAATCAGCGTATTGTAGCTTTTTAATAATTCATGTTTCGATCATTTTGTTTAATTCGGATTCAACCGCTGTTTGATACACATCTGCTAGTTTCCGCGGTCTCTGCTTGAAAGGTCTCGCTGATGGGTTTATGTCCAATCGATGACATGCCAAGCTGGGGTCTATTCCTGGCATTTCGTTCATTTTCCAAGCAAAGACGTCTGCGTACTCTCTCAGCAAATCTTCTAGTTCATCTCGCTGTGCTTTGGTCATGAGCGTTCCGATTTTTATAATCTTCGGATCTTCGTCAGTACCGATGTTTACGTCCTCGGTGGGCTCTGTCGGAGTAAAGTTCGGGGTATCCTCGTTCATGGCGCTGGGGTCCTTCGGTGCTTCCTTCGTGATTACTCCTTTTTTGCCTTGCATAATTTGATTGATTTCTTCGTTTATTGTTTTCTCCTTTTGCTGTCTGTACCTTTCTCTTCGGTTGCGTCTCGCGTTTCTTCTTTGATCGATGTCCTTTTCATGACACGCTTTCGATTCTGAACTCACGCCTTTGATTTCTCCTATGCCTTCTGGAGTTGAAAATCTGAGTTTCTGATGTAATGTGGAGGGTACCTCTAGGATCCCGTGCAGCCATGGTCGTCCTAAGATCGCACTGTATGGTGATTCTATGTCTAGGACACAGAACGTTGTTTTTAATTTCATTGATGCTACATATACTGGTAATGATATATCTCCCTTAGGTTTCGATGCTCTTCCGTTGAATCCGTAGATTGTATAATCCGTGGGCACCAATGGAATATTGCTGAAATATTCCCTGTAAGCCATTCCTGGATCGATAAGTATTTTTGGCACTGTTTTCTTATTTATGCTCGCTGTGATCACCAAAGGACTATTACTCGGTCCATCTTCGGATAGGTCCGCTGCCGAAAAAGTTATCGGTGCCAGCTGCCATGACTCGAATTTTCTTGCTTCGGTGACGATCATTATTTCCCTTCCATCTTTATCCCTTTTGTGAATTCTCCCGGAAATGCTGCTGCTTCGTGAACTGATGCTTTCCCTGGTATGAATCATTGAGTTGCACTGGGCGTGCGGCGCTGGTGCTTTATTTTGCAGCCTTGCTTCGAAGTCATTTTCCGAGAACCGCATTCGTTGCTTCGGAGCCTGACCAGATTTTGTCGCCATCCTGATCGTAACCTGTCAGAAGACAAAAAACCCGTGAGGTCCAAGACGGCTACTGCAGCGTACTGTGTCGGCCATGTAAGTCTGTTTATCACAACGGTTTTTATCGCGCGTGTTTTTAGGTTACTTCTGACTATATTTTTGTCTTTTAGCCAAGTTCATCCATGATTCTTCATAGAGCTCCATTCTCATACACAGTAAATATTCTGGAAAACCCTAAAAAATAGGTCTAGCGGGTTTTTCATACTATTATTTTCTTGTAACCATTTCAGTGTTCAAGACCTGTAATTACGAAAAAATCAAAACTATTTTTCAAAACTGGTCTTTCCAAACCAAGGTTTGAGACCCTTAGGTGATGATCTCACCGTCTGATGATTTGCTCATAAAACTCTTAATCATGCTAAAGCTTTGTGGGATCTTTAGATGCGTAAGGTATTGGAGCTTCTTATGAAGAACAAGCTTTGAAACTCTTTATAAAATGAAAATCTTTGTAAAGTAAAAGAAAAATTTTGAAAACCCGAAAAATCACAGGCAAACCCTAAGTTGTTTTAATCAGTCCCTGTTTCTAGCGCCAAACTGTACGAGTAGAAAATCTGCATAGGTCTATAAGGAGCCTTATCCATCAGATCTACTCATACATACAGTTACTTTAAACACAATTTGATGGTTCAAGGACCATAAGAACAACGCCGAAGATACAAGAACAATCAATAAGTAAAGACTAAATGTATATAAAGATTTGTATTTATCTCAGTGTTGTAACTACATGAATTATGATCCTTAGGAGCTAGAGGAGATACAGACCTAATCCCACTCTTGCCGCTTAGGTTACACCCAAAGAAATTCCAACCCTCACAACGTTTTCCAGGCTCGGTTTATATAGGCCGAGCTTGGGTGGATAACAGCTAATAAGACAACTAACTCGATCGTGCTGGTGTCAGTCCCTGTCGAGTAAGGCGGTTTATTCGGCGTTGCTCCGAAGATGACCAAAAGGGGATTCGGTCCTCGGAGGCTGGTTCCTCATCCCTCTCCCTCGGAGTCTTCGGCCGGTTCCTTCGGCCTTATCTCTTCTTGGCTCCTCCGAGGTGATTCGTACTCTTTCCTTCGGAATAGTTATGCTTTCTGGATCTCGGACACGTGTCCCGAGGGTTTTTACCCTCCACAGTTTGCCTCTTTTCTTGTCCGAAGGTCATGGAGATTCGGAGAAGAAAACTTTATTTGAATTGATCTTTTCGACACGTGTCCGGTATTTTAACTTCTTTAGCCAACACATGTCGCTTTTAATGATTTTGAGACCTTCCCCTTTTTCTACCTTTTACCGGCTGCGCCCGTCTTGCATCTCCCTATTTAAACTTGATTTGCCCTCTCTTTTCTTTCTGTAGTCTCTTGTAGTGTTTTCTGTATTCTTGCCTTTTGTAACCGCTTTTTTCTTTCCGATCTGCTTCTCTGCTCATGGTAAGTCTTCGTCTCTTCTGGGATTCTTCTCTGTTTGATTTTCCTCTTATGCCTTTTAATTGTTTATCAGGCCCCCAAAAAGTGCACATCGTCCGGTGGTGAGTTTCCCAGGAAAATGGTGGATCCTCAGAAACACTCCTGGGAAGATCGAGCCAAGATTTACGGCTTCAATGCGAAGCTTTTTCCCTATCAGAGTTTGGGCAGGGTTAATCTGTCTCCCGAGCTGCTTTCTTCCCATCAGTGTAGTGATAGGAGGTTAATTGTTTCCAGTGAACAGCTTGGTGTCGGTCTTCCGATTCCACTTTATGATCCTCGGAAGCCTCTGTTTTATGAGATTTATTCCCGGATTAGCCCTCCCTGCGGCGTGATGCGGCTGAATGGGAACGCCATCCGAGTTATTCGAGAGTGGGTGGCTCGCTCTGAAGGCAAATCTTATTATTATGACAAGCTCCCTGAGGAACTTAAGCGTCCTTCGAGCTTTTGGTCTGCTGAAAATTTCTTCAAATATTATAAGGTGGAGAAAAGCCTACTTAAGCAAAAGGCTCCCTGGAGCGTAAGCCTAGGCAAGGTAGCTGATTCTTCGCACGTTATGGGTGACGTGGATCTTTCTGGGTCTAAGACAAATACGCTTCTTCGCCATTCCAGCGACGAGGTGTGGTTTTCGAAGCCTGTGCTTATCGACGGTCCCATTCTCTTTGGCTACAAGGACGAGGAGAAGAAGATTGAAAGAACGAAGTTTGAAGATGACGATAAGTTCCCTGTTGTTGAGTTTTACAAGATTCATTTCTCCGACGAAGAGCGTAGGAAGTTTCAAGAGAATATAGCTGCCGTTAAGAAGAAGGTATGACGGATTATACATATAGCTTTCCTAATTCTTTCTTGCTTGGTCACTTATTTATGTGGTCTTTCTTCCAGAAAGCTGAGCAGGAAATGTTGAAAAATTCCTCGGCTCAAGAGCACGCCGAGGATTCTCGGAAGAGAAAAGAGCCCTCGGGTCCGACTGCTGAAAGGGGGGAAAGTGGTCAGGTGAGAAACATTATGCCTTAGTTTACTTAATAGGTGTGGATATTTGCCTCTGTTTAGAGCCTGACAAGTTGACCATTTTTTCAGCAGGGTGGAGTGCTTCGTCTTAATGATGGTGTGATGAAGTTTTCGTTGTGTGATCCGAATCGAGAGAGGCCCGCCTCTAGTGCTGCTAAGAAGAAGCTTGTTAAGACCAATTCCCGAACCGTCGGTTCGCAGGGACCTGGTAGCAGGGCCGCTAGCAAGGGTTTGTCAACTCCTGCCTTGCCTGTGGGAAATGCTGGTGGTGAAGGTGTTGAAAATCAGCGAATTGATCCTGTTGAAAGTTTAAGGGGAAATTCTTTGAATGAGCAATCTCTTCGGGGCGCTGCCTCAGTGTTGTGCTCTGAAACTGTCCTTCCGACGCAGGGACCCTCTGCCCCTACTCTTTCTGATGCCGATACTGCCAATACTTTCCCATCTGGCGTGGGTTTTAACGAGTATAGTTCCAACGATCGTCTCGTGGACGTTTCGCTGGGTCAATCCTCGCGGTTTGCTTCAGTCACGCGTTCAACTTCTGTTAACTTTGTGCGAAGGCCTTACTCGGCGGAGGATGCTAAAAGGCTTCTTGAGCGAAGCTCCCTTCCTGGCCCTTATGCCGAAGACCTATCTGAACATTTGAAGGCGTATGCAAGAGATCCTCTGAAGCATCCATTGGATCCTTCGACGGCGAGATTTCTTTCTCAAGTTTTCTCTGGCGAGTGGGATAGAGAAGTTCTTGCCTCGTCCGCCCCCGAGCATCAAGCGTTTATCGAGGCTGTTAGTGTTTTGATTTTTAGCTATTCTTTGCATAACGTGTGTTTTTCGTATTTGACTGTTTAACTGCCCTTTTTCCACAGCAAAGGCATCATGGACTGTACTTGCTGAATCTATCCACTGCACGAGGTTTTGAGGTCTCCCGTCTTGATGCGGACATTCAATCTTTACATCGGGATAAAGGCGAGCTTTCCAAGAGTAAGGAGGATTTGGAGAAGCGTCTGGGAGTTGCGGTGCAGGAATTGGAAGCTGAGAAGGAAAGGGTTTCGAAGTTAAGCGCTGATTTAAGTGCGAAGGTCGGTGAGCTTAGTTTGTCGCAGGGTGCCTGCGAAGAAAAGGATTGTATGCTTGCATCTCTTAAGGTGAAGATGGCGGAGCTTCAAGACCATATCAACGGGGAAGCCAACCGACAAGCCTTGTTCGGTCGTCAGCACATTCGGTATTTGTTTAGGGATTTCGGCATGTGCCCTCCCTATTACCGTAATGGCGAGGATGATCCTGACGCCTTCCTGGAGTCCGATAGTAGTCTTATTCCTTCCGCCGATGTCAAGGCTATGGTAGCAGAACTGTTGGCCGCGAGGGCAAATGACGATCTGGAGGAGATGGGCAGCGAGGATGGCGAGGCTGATGGTGAAGATGAGGCCAATGGTGATGAGTTACCTATAAAGGATCTTAACGAGGATAAGGGTGAAGTAGTTGAAGGAGATGTTAATGCCCCTCCTGCTGATTCGGAGATTAATGCCGAATTACCTTGCCAATCATCTATGTTCTGGAGGCTATCACTTCACCTATGAATGATAGTGGTAACCCAAAGGTTCCGGCTTCTCGAGTTAAGTCCCATGTTGCTTCCAAGGAGGATGTTGCCACCAGGGATGTTGTTTGAGACTGTTTGAGAGGAAAATGTCTTTCCTCTGCTCCTTTTATTTTCTTTTGCGCTTGTACTCAACTTTGTTTGGAGTTTGTTGTTGCTGAACTTTTTCTTTGAGCTTTTTCTATTATTGATATGTTTTGCTATGTTGTTATGGTCACTCAAGGTGCAACTTCGGGTCTTACTTCGATGTGAGAGTTAGTGAACCAAGCTAGTGGGAGCATACGGATCACCCTTCCCACAGGCTTTAAGTTACTCGCACTGGTTTCAAGTAAACACTGGCTATTGAGAATATAGGCATCCGCTTTTTTATCTCATATTAGGTAGGTACCGAAGATAATTGCTTATCCTCCTAGAGGACATGGTGGCGTCCTAGTAACCTTTTTTTATCCTATGTAGATGCTTAAGACGGACACCCATTTTTCAATAATAAAGTAACACAATGGGAGAGTGCCGGTCGCGGGTGGAGCTTAGACATGGCACTTTTCTCTTATCGCGGCCTAAAGTTCGACCCTTCTATATCTTTAACAGCCCCTTCTTTTAGGCTTAGTTTTAGAGGTCCTTCGGCTGCGTACTTCGCTATCTCTTTTGAGAGCGAAGGAGCTGCCTCGGGGTTCCATCCGCCGCTATTGGTAGATGTTAATCCCATTTATCGTCCCCTCGACGTCCGAGGATACAAGATCCTCGTGGTCGTTTGGTAGTGGACACGAGTGTATCGTCAGCTTATGTAGCCTTGATTCAAAGTGCCCACCGCTAACGGGGTGTCTTGTGGGTAGAGGACTGTTCCATATAAACCGTAGGGCCCTTACGATTTACATGAGCATCAGCTCGATGCCTGCTTTTCGAGGTCTTTTGGCGTTTTTGCCTCGGCGTTTACAGCATGTTTATGTTTTTTGGCGTTTTTGCCTCGGCGTTTACATCCTGTTTATGTTTTTTGGCGTTTTTGCCTCGGCGTTTACAGCCTGTTTGTGCTTCGAAGTTTAGATGACTCACTTTTGGAATTCAACTCGGTACATTTTCCCTGCAGAAATTTTCTTTTATTTTCGGAGATGCTCAATACATTGCTATGTATAATATTTTCTTATATATTTTGCGTTCCAAGCATTGCCAAGCCCCAAGCCATCCTTTTCGTCAATTAGTTTGTATGTTCCTTTTCCTGCCTTCTGTTTGACTTTGTATGGCCCTTCCCACACTGGCTCTAGTTTTCCTGCATTTCCTTTTTGATAAGGCGGTATTTCTCGAAGTACTAGCTCGCCAGGCTGGAACTCTCTTTCGATTACTTTTTTGTTGTATCCTCGAGCTGCCCCTCTATGATAATTGATAATGTGTTGCCGAGCCTCATCCCTTGCTTCCTCGAGGTCGTCCAATTTCGCATATATTAAGTCTGCCGAGAAGTTCTGTTCCCATGCTTTATATTTATCTGTCGGTATCATTATTTCTGTAGGTAATACTGCCTCGGTCCCATATGTTAGGTGAAAGGGAGTCATTCCCGTTGCTCGTCTTTGTGAGGTTCGGAATGCCCATAGTAAGTTGTGCAAGTGCTCGCACCATTGTTTTTTGTGGGGCAGTACCCGCTTCTTCAAGTTATCCCCTATTGTTTTATTTGTCGATTCTGCTTGGCCATTACTTTGAGGGTATATCGGTGTCGAGGTTCCCAGTCTTACATTGTATTGGTTTAGCAGTTCTTTAACCTCGGCGCTGAGAAATTCTTGGGCGTTGTCGGAGACTATTTCCGCAGGTACTCCGAATCGACAGAATATGTTTTCCCAAAAGAAGGTAAACACCTCTCGTCCTGTGTGACTCCTTAGGGCTTTTGCTTCAATCCATTTGGAGAAGTATTCGGTAGCCACTATAATGTACCTCCTTTGTCCCGTTCCTGGAATGAATGGGCCGACGATGTCCACCCCCCATTTGGCAAAAGGCCATGGGCTCAATACCGAGTTTAAATTCGTCGCTGGTGCATGGATTCGTTTAGCGAATCTTTGGCAAGGGTCGCATTTTCGAGAGATGTTTTTGGCGTCAGTCTGCATATATGGCCAATAGTATCCCTGGGCATTGGTTCGCTGTGCGAGCCATCCACCGCTGTGAGTACCTGCTTCTCCACTGTGCAGTTCATTCATTAGTGCTATGCCATCCACCCGATGTACGCATCTTAATAGAGGACCCAAGAACGATTGTCTATATAAGACCCCGTCTATGAGTCGATAGTTAGCTGATCTACTGGTTATTTTGTGTGCTTCCAGGGGGTTGCTTGGCAGTTCTTTGTTCTCCAAGTATTTCCTTATAGGTATTCTCCAATCTTCGTACTCTTCTTGAATGGCCATCACCACGTCTCTTTCTTCGTCTGCTATTGATGATTTCTTTATTCTTCCAATTTCAATGGAAATTATCTTTTGATCTGTTACTTTGGAGGCAATGAATGCCAGAGCGTCCGCGTGCCTATTATCCTTTCTACAAATATGTCGGATCTTGAGGTGCGGAATTTTTGCCATAAGCCTTCTTGCTAGCTTCTTGTATTTGGATAACGAATCGTTGGATTGATAGCTTCCGTCCAACTGTCGTACCACCAATTGTGAATCTGTCGTTATTCGTGCTTCCTGGATCTCCATGTCGATCATACGTTTTAAAGTGTGGATCATTGCTTCATATTCTGTTTCGTTGTTGGTTGCTTCGAATTCTAACCGGAATGCGAATACGGTGCGCTTTCCTTCGGGTGATGTGAAGACTATGCCTATTCCTCGGCCATCGCTGTTTACCGAACCGTCAATGAAGACTTCCCATCTCCGAGGATGACATTGCTCTAGCAGGTCTTCGGGCCCTTCTTCGTCTTCGATTCCCAGTATTGGCTCTTCTTCGTAGTCTTCCTCGATTGGAAATTCAGCTAAAAAGTCTGCTATGATCTGTGACTTTAAAGCTGTTCTGATCTCATAGTTCACGTCATATTGCCCAATTTGAGCGTTCCACCTTGCAATTCTTCCTGCTGCCTGGAGGTTTTTCAGAACTGATTCGATTGGTGTTTTCGTTAACACAGTTATTCTGTGAGCCTGGAAGTACGTCCGAAGCTTTTGCGTTGCTACTACGAGCGCCAGAATCAGTTGCTCCAACTTGGTGTAGTTTTTCTCGGCTGGAAAGAGGGTCCTACTAATGTAGTATACCGGCCTTTCTTCTTCTTTTGTCGTTACTAGTACTGCGCTGATGGCGTCTTTATTCGCGGCAATGTATAATTTCAGATTTTCATCTTTCTCTGGGCGTTGTAGGGCTGGCAAGCTTGCCAAGTAATTTTTGATACCCTGAAACGCAGCCTCCCTTTCGTCTGTCCATATGAATTGTTCCCCCTTTTTCAGGATGCTAAAAAAGTCTTTACATCTGTCTGAGGATCTCGCAATGAATCTGCTGAGAGCTGCCAATCTTCCGTTTAATGCTTGCACGTCCTTTATTGTTGTCGGTGATGACATTTCTCTGATAGCTTGTACTTTTAGTGGATCCGCCTCGATACCCGTTTTTGTGACTAGATACCCTAGAAATTTTCCAGAGGTCACCCCGAAGATGCATTTCGCTGGGTTGATCTTCATATTAA
>JAJJMA010001864.1:0-24388 GCA_023529015.1 Papaver nudicaule
ATGTAAAATTACTCCTGTGACCTCGTCGCCAAAAACCACCATCAACAGCTACACACGCATATTTTTTGTGTAATCAGTTGTTACACACGCTCCATAAGCTGCTACACACGCATATTTCTTGTGTAATCAGTTGTTACAAACGCTCCTAACGCTTGTGTAGTAAGCTGCTACACACACATATTTCTTGTGTAATCAGTTGTTACACATGCTACACACGCATATTTCATGTGTAATCAGTTGTTACACACACTCCTAACACTTGTGTAGTAAGCTGCTACACACGCATATTTCTTTTGTAATAAGTTGTTACACAAGTATATTTCTCTTGTGTAATCTGTTAAACACGCATATCTCTTGTGCAATCAGTTGTTACTACACACACTATATAAAAAAAGAATTAATCTCTTACAAAAAGAATCCTTACTGCTCATGTTCTTAGTACATTCAACCATCTAAGTTGTTTTCATAACATAAAAGGAGGAAAAAAAAAGGAAGAGCAGCAGGTTCCATAATATACCAAGTGTACCAATCAGTTACATAGTCTGATATCATGTGTAATCGTCAGGTACAAAAGCCATATCCATAATAGGTCAGCCCGTTTTCATGGCAAGATACTCAATGTACCTCTTTACAGTCTGGAGGTCATTCGACACGAGGAAGTAAGTCCTCACAAGTCTGATTGAGGAACAACTCTGCTTGTGCAATCAGGTTTCCCTCCTCCTAATCTTCATGGCCTTCTTCATTTACATTAGATGCTTCTGCAATCAATCGTTGTAGGATCCACGACAATGGGAACTACAAAAACTTGCTGACATAACAGATTAGCTACTCAATCAAGTACAACAGACAACCCAGTTGTAAAAAAAAATCAGATGATTATAAAACACCCAACACTTTCAGTCAGACCTTAGACTTGAAGTTAACAATTCAGGTATCCATATTTTTTTCCGTAGCCGAAATTTCCTACATGGATATGAACTTAGCAGATACACTTCCTTAAATGAAAATACCCATCCTTGAAAACATGTGTAATCACTAGGCATACATCCTAAACACTAATGTACTAAACTGGTACACAAGCATATGCTTGTGTAGTCGGCTAGTACACATGCTAATAATGCTTATGTAGTCTGCTAGTACACATGATAATAATGCTTGTGTAGTCGGCTAGTACACACAAATATAGCTTGTGTAGTCGACTAATCTCAAATCAATGGAAATTAGATATCAGTTTGACATTCTCGGAGCTTAGTTCTATCAAACTGGCTAAAACAGGAAAAAGCACAAAAGAAAAGAAGAAACAAACTGCATTGTTCTTCAATATATGGCTAAAGCATGGATGTAGCTATTTTACATTCCAAATTAACAGTAACAATCAATCTATATAACTTACTTGAGTTTTCAGTATTCTCTTCACTTTACAAGCATATCCTCTCCATAAGTCATTCCCTACCAGCAGCAACAACACATTATCGGATACAAATTGAGATTCTAACTGAAATTAACACCGACATTAAGTACAATAACTTCAGGAGACAAAGATTAACTGGAACTACTTTAACAGACACAAAGACTAATAGTAATGAATCTGAATCCCGCAAAATACTAGACCAAGAGGAAATGAGAAAGGGTTTTAAGCAAAAATTACCTTCCAAATACATGAAAACACCATTCTTATGGCACCAAGATTTACGTAGTCTCACAATAACAACAGGCATAACTTTCTTTCTAAGATCAGGTTTAGTTTTCTTGACAGTAGCCATAACCATATCACCAACACAAGCAGATGGCAATCAATTCGAACGACCTTTAATACCTTTCACTGAAATGATATACAGCTTCTTAGCTCCATCGTTATCAGCACAGTCCACTGTGGGTGCTACTGAAACCATTCAGTTTCAGTATCCAAATGACCATTAGCATCAACAGCTTCTTGTGGGATGTTTTTCCAAACACTGCCAGCCATCCTAATTTTAGCTAACTCCGTAAGATGCGGATTTCTCTTAATATTACTTTCATCCATTCTAAAGCAATATCATTCACATCTGCAAAGCTATCCATCAGTATCCACCTACAACATAAAAAACCAATATCAAATTCTACTATAAAAACTGACTAGCAAAATACTAAAGTCAAATCATTCGAAATCACTGTAGCCGGCAGCTACACAAACATATTGTTGTGTACTCAGCGGTTACACATGCTTATAACGCATGTGTAATCAGCAACTACACAAGCATATTGTTGTGTACTCATCGGTTACACATGCTTATAATGCATGTGTAATCAGCAGCTACACAAGCATATTGCTATGCACTCAGCTGAGACACATGCTTATAAATGCTTTGTGTAATCAGTTGATACACTAAAACCATCAAGTAAAAAATCAAACATATCCTCCCCTTGCTACCACAATTCAACATGATTGTTGTGCCTACACAATTATCACCATCACAATAGTAGAAAGCATCCGTAGCAAACTTCACCTAGCTGCTATACAACTAGAAGCTACACAACAACTATCATGTGACTACACACCCAAAAATACAATCAACACAAGTAGATGATTCAAAAAACAGCAGCAGCAACAACAACAACAACCTGCTGCATCAACAACAACAACGTAATTGGCTATCAAAAACCAGAGTATTAAAGCTAAAAATAACCATGAATATACCTGTTTATCATATTGAGTACACCTAGCTATTCAAGTTTCTTCCTCAAACTAGTCCAAATTAGCTAGACGAACACACAAAAACTGAATCAAATAATCAAAACATATAACTGAACAACAAAACCAACCAATTCGAGAATCTTCTTCAATCAAACTAAAATCACCTAATTAAATACACAAAATAAGGAATTAAATGCTCAAAACAGGCCAAGGAACAACAACAAATCTGAATTATCAAATATAAACCCTAGAAAAATCAAAAATCGAAAATCAGCAAATCGATCTAATCAACAAAAACTCAAATAAAGAAACGTACCTAGATTTTGTTAATTCAAGAAAAATTATATTCTGCTTCTCCTTCGATCGATCTGAATAATAACATTCAAAGCAAACAAAAAATCAAAATCGGATCAAACTAATTAGAAAAAGAAACTAAGAATAACGAGAACCTTACCTGAATTAGCTTCGTAATGACCGAAACCTGCAGATTAAATCAAAATCGATTGATTGACTCATAATGGTAGATTAATTTATTATCCAAAATCTACCGAATTCTTGATGTGATTGTAAATATATTGAATCAAATGAATTCAAAATTGTAAAAGAAATAGCAGAAGAAGAATGGAAAACCTAATCCGAGTTCTGATTGAAGGAGATCTACGAATTGATAGATTAAAACAGATCTATCAAATAAATCAATGAAGAAGAACATAAACATAAAACAAATCTTTGATCTGAGCTTTATTGAAGGAGATCTACGAATCGATAGAAGGAGATCAAAGATTGAAGGAAAAAAAAACACTAGAAAAAATCGCACCAGAGGCTCTGCTCAGATTTTTCTGTTTAGAAAATGTGAAAATGGAAATAAACGGTAGCAATCGTAACCTATAAATATAAAGGTTGTTTTGGGTATTATGAAATATTGATGACGTCATCATCCGGGAAAAATTTAAATTGAAGCCCCAAAATTATAATGTATGGGCTTAATAATAACAATTTTTTGAAAGTATGGAGTTGAAAATTTAAGATCCATTTTGTTGGGTTTATATATTTTAAATCCATATTATTTGGTGTAGATAGTAGTTTTCACAACTTAAAATGGGACACACACAAAAAAAGGGTTCTCTACATATCCAGGTGGAGCCGCGCTATGTGAAAACTTGGTTTGGCTTTTTCCAAAACCTCAGCACGTGTAATATGATTGAACGTTATCTTTGTTGCTAATGTACCTACCTTAAGACAACTATTATTTTCATAGACGGGGGTATTTTAATTAAGAAATTATTATATCGGATATAAACAAGTATATTTTAGTGTCTTTACTTGTTATAACAATAATGTAGTCACATACAAGTCCGAATTCTTCCTCAAATTTTTAAAAATTAGTCATAGATGGCTGATTTTGGTCTTCTAGCTAATACCATTTGTAGAATAAATGTGGTGAAACTAGATGAATCTTCAACAAACGTTTTTTTGTCCTTCATGACACAATTACATTAAATATTGAGATTATTGATCGAAATTTGGTTCTCTATTATGGAAAAGGGTTGGTCTGTGAATGACAATCCACATTTTTTGTTAGACGATATGCTAGCCCTAATTCAATATCAGGTTGTGTATTTGATGGTATCAGACGATAATCAACTGATACAAGTACAAATTGATTTATATTTGATATCCGAAAAACTGATAAACTAAGGATTTTGGATAAGTACAAGAGATACAGATACGGTACCCCGAATACAAACCATATTAGGGTCTTTCCTATGCACCTCGTAAATTGGCAAATTTGCAAGATTTGCGCCACTATGGACCAAGCAAACTGGCAAAAATGTCAGTTAGCCAGGTGAGATATAATCTCTATAGAGCGAGATAAATTTTCTTGCCCGATAGAGGTTCTTTAGCGCGGGATAGATTTCAGCAACATCAAAATTATCTATCTTGCACAACCAAGGATTTCAGGCCTCTCAGCTTAATAAGTAGCTTCTACAAAGTTATTTCTAAACTATTGGCAGAGAGGTTAAAGATGGTTATGCATGGGATCATCTCAAATGCACAAGGTGCTTTCATTAGAGACAAGCAAATCCTGGATGGAATCCTAATTGCAAATGAATGCATAGACAACAGACTAAAGCAGCAAAATCCAGGTATTCTCTGCAAATTAGATATGGAAAAAGCCTTCGACAATGTCAATTGGCATTCCTTGTTTGCTATTCTTAAGAGAAATGGATTTGGAGATAGGTGGATTGGATGGATAAAATGGTGTGTAACTTCTACTCAATTCTCTATTCTTGTTAATGGTGTTGCAACTGAGAGAATTCGACCAAGTAAAGGAATCAGACAAGGCGATCCTTTGTCACCTTTCCTCTTCTTGCTTGTTGTTGAAGTCCTCTCTAAATTGATAAATAAGGCGATTTCGGAAGAGAAGATCGGTGGGTTTCAAGTGAAAGAAGGTGGGACAATAGTTTCTCATTTGCAATTTGCAGATGATACAATTATTTTCCTTAATGCTTCAGCTACTGAAATCAGAAGACTTTTGATTATTCTGATGGTCTTTCAAGTCTTAACATGGCTTAGGCTTAGTCTTATGGTGTCAAGTTTGGCTACTACTTCCACCAAAAGCGTGGTGTATTCTAGTAGTACTACTTCTCTCTCCTAGCATTTGGTAGTAGCTCAAGTAGTAGCTAGATTGGTACGCTGAACCATTCAGCGCTGAAAAAATAGGGAAAATGCTGAACGGTTCAGCGCTAAAAGAATATTCTCACATAATCTTAATAAATCTATTAATATATCTTTTGTATCTTATCCGTTTAAATAATCCAACGGCCCAAAATTTTTGAGCGCTGAGCGGTTCAGCGACTTGACGTTCAATCTCTCCATACCATAACCACCCCTACCCTGCTATCTGACGTGGCTGTCCAATCTAGTATACTAGATTGGACACCATAAGACTAAGCCTTAAGCTTAATCTGGAGAAAAGCTCTTTGACTAGTGTGGGAGCTGATAATGTAGTGCACAATCTTGCAAGGGAGTTGGGTTGCAAAGTGGATTCTCTGCCGATAACTTACTTGGGCATGCCTATTGGTGCTTCGAGAAGAAACACAACAATTTGGGATGTTGTTGTGGAAAGAATGCACAAAAAATTGGCTCCATGGAAAAAGAAATTCTTGAACAAGGCGGGCATATTGACTTTGATTAAACATTCGTTGTCCTGTTTACCGGTCTACTTCCTTTCTTTGATTCAAATGCCGTATGAAGTTGAGAAGAAACTAACTAGTATCATGAGAAATTTTTTATGGGGCGAAGATGAGGAGCATAACAAGATGAGCTGGGTGTCTTGAAGAAAATATGCAGACCTAAACACAAGGGGGGCTTGGGTGTTAGACATCTAAGAAGTGTTAATATTAGCTTAATGGCTAAATGGCACGGAAGATATGCAAAAGAGAAAAATGCATTGTGGCGAAAAATAATATGTGAGAAAACTTACTCTAACCCAGATTCTATGTTGCCTATGCAGAGTGAAGAAATTATTGGGAGAAGTTTTTGGCATGACATTGAAAGAGTGAAGGATAAATTTCACAGCGTTGCGGAGATACATATTGGCGATGGAAAGTGCATTCTTTTCTGGCATGATTGGTGGCTGGCAAAGAAGGCCTTACGTTCTAAGTATCCCAGGTTGTTCAATCTCAGCACCCATAAGAATTGCAGTGTTTTTGAGGCGTCTACAGGTGCTTGGTCTCTGACGTTTAGACGAAGACTTAACCCAGCTGAAAGTATAGACCTTCTGGAGTTGAAATACGACCTACGTAATGTGCAATTGAACTTGCAGATGGAGGACAGTATTGTTGGGGAATGTACGGCTAAGAAAATATATGACAAAATCATGGAAAAGCACGACAATTGCAACTACTTACACTTGATAGGAGGAAATTCAATTCCACCTAAAGTGGCTTTCATAGTTTGGGCTGAAATGAATCGTTCAATACCAACAAGATCTATGCTGCAAGATAGAGGTGTTAACCTTTCCTCCAACATTTGCCTGCTGTGTAACAAGGTGTGTGAAACTGCTGCACACCTTTTCCTTCACTGTGATACTTCACTGGCGGTATGGAACTATTTTCTAAGTAAATGGAAGATTAAATGGGTGTTTCAGTCTGTGGAGGAAAATCTGAGAGCTTGGAGAATGACCAAACTGAATAACAAACAGTTCAACATTTGGAAACTTCCGCCTTTCGCCATTATCTGGGATCTGTGGATTGAAAGGAATGCGAGAGCGAATGGAGGAAAATCAAGAACAACTGATGCTATCATCACGTCTGTTTGAAGGGTATTCTTCCTCTCAAATTCTGTTCAATTGGGAGGCAGTTGTCAACTGCCTAAGCTAATGTTTGGGCTGGTGTCTGTGATGTATACTTTGTAAATCTTGTACATATTTTTTACCTTTTTCAATATATCATTCTTTTTCAAAAAAGCGCGCTATTTGTAATCTCGTTGATCAGGTTTTCATCCAACAACCTACATTCATTTATAAATATTCAACATCACATCCAATTCAACTCACACATTTTTTTCCCCTCTAAATCTCCCACAAATTTTTCTAACATATGGTTTTGCTCGACAACATAACTTACAGCATCGTGGTTCTAAGTATATTGTAGATGGAGATTGTTGTATTTGTAGATTTTATGCGGCATATTTGATGTTGTTAATGATGCACCCTCCGAGAGAACTATGTGGCATAGAATTTTTCGAATGTTCGAAGAAGAGAATAGATACATTATAGGGTGTAAATCAGTCAGACTGCCCGATCGTTCTTTAAAGATTACACTAAGGTAGGTAAATCTGTGGTTTTAACCATGCAAATCACTCGATTAAGAGTTATTGGTGAAACTAATGACGATGGTTAAGGAGATCGCTAATTGAACGACAATTGCAGAAAGAGAACTCTTTCTCTTTCATAAGATATTCCCATATCCTTATGGTGTTGTTGAAATACTGCCCATTTAAAATTAAGTTATTTTAATTACATGAAATTTGCTTTCAAGTTATTTAATTTAATGATCGTTCGGTAATAATTTGATTTTAATTTAAGTGTTAAGTTCTAATTTGAATCTAATAATGTCAAATATCAATATGGATTGGAATTTGAATTCTACAATAGTTTATAATATCTAAAATAAAAGTACATGATAGGAAATAATATTTGAAAATAAATTACATCTAGTCTTATTGGTGTTGATTCAGATCTACGAAAATGCCCAAGTTGAAAATGTTGATGGTGTATATGTAAATCCGAGCCTAGAAACTAGAATAAGGAGGCAAAGCAGAAGTATCATAATCATGAAACTTTTGCATACGAATCGGGTTGGTTGGATGATGAAATATCTGAAATTCGATTTGACCAACTGTGGGAAATAAAGATTCTGGTTCTGAAGGGTTTCCATGTCAATGCCACCAGGAGTGACGCTTTGATCTGCTCCAATGTTAGCGGAATAACCACGAGTGACGATTTGAGATGTAAATGTGTTAACCATATAATCGCGAGTGCTGTTTTGAGATGTTCTAATGTCAACAACATAATCAGAAGCTTGACCTGCTCCAAGAGGGTTGTTTTGAGTCTCTTCCAGGATATGATAAGTGAAGGCTAGGCTTCAACGATCACTTCTTCCACCTGCAATACTTCCCTCACTATGATTAGTGACACATGTTATACATCATTCCCTCTGCCCTCGCTCGACGAGCTTCGACATATGCAAATTCTGAACCTGCTCGACAAAATGATCATATTCATTCAACCTTGTTTGATATTCCTATGGTGTACCGAGTATCCCTCAATACAGATTTGCATACCCGGAGAAGTAACTGGAATCATAATAATCTCTTATTTCTTATTAAGAGTTTGCGCGTCGCAAATAATTGGTGGCATACCAGACGGAACTATACAAGTGGGATAACTGTATACTGTTGGGAAATCTGGTGCAGGTAATTGTGAAGGGAGATAATACAGTAAGATGGTAACCTACCTATGCTGTCATATCCATTGAACCCAGATCAGTCGGCTCTATAGCCACGAAGGCTTTGCAAATTGTAGAAAACTATTATTGGTAATTTACCTCATATTTAGACTCCTTAGTTAATTCTTTATACATTGGTCACCAAATTGTACCATACCTCTCCGATCAGCATAAAAAATCTAGTTTGAGGAAAGTGGGTTGATGTATTTGTGTTTAATGCCAAATAGTTGTACAGTGAGTCTTTCGCAAAAATACCAAACGTCTTTTCCAGAAATAGTATTGTATAATATAAACCGAGTCAAGCTTCTCCTGAGCATCTTCATCCTCGTACGCCACCATGTTTGCATACGGTTCCTTAATAATGTTCAAGGTTGTTTACACAGTTGTTGAATTCTTTGCACAAATGCTACGTGTTGACCCGTTTGTTTTTTCTTCCAATTGTTGGTCTCGTAATTCTCTATCATTGAAAATGTTTTACCGTACTTGTGCAGGGCAGGTTCACCTGCAAGGAAGTATTTATACCGCCAATACGGAAAACAAAACATTAGCCTTTTATTATATTGCAAATTTGAAAAATAAACAATTGAAATAGTTTGAAGATTGTTTTGGTATTACCTGCATGTTTCCTTAAAACCATTGAAGCTTGATGCGCATTGTGATGTGTCACCAAGTGCTATGTATATTTCAGCTAAAATTTCATTTCCCCAGTCAAGTGTTGGTGTGAAGCTCAAATCTTCTAACATTTCAAAAAAAGAAAAAAATAAATACCACTAAACTCGTTTTTGGAGAATTTTTTTTTGGCCTAAGACTCATAAAATGAATAGTTTATTACAAGCTCAGGGTAATGCTCATGATTTGGTTGATTCCCCTTCAATCCAGTTGGCACCGTTCAACGTAAACTTCTTCACCCAGCTACCTTTCCACCGGCTTTGGCTGATCTTTGCCTCACATGGTGCAGCTTTTCATCACCCATAAAAAATTGAAGTCACTCACACCATTTATTTTCTCTCTTCCACTTCATTTGGTTGAAAGGAGCCAAATCTCCCTCACATTTAATCCCGCCAACATTTAAAAACCAAGCGGTGTAACTCCTATACATAATAATTTTATCTAATTAAAATCTAAAAAATTGAAAGTTTGCACATTCTAAGTTTGCCTATTTTTTTTCGAATGAAAATGTTCGTATTAAAGGAAAAAGAGATGCCAGATACAATCCAATTCACTAGGAGAGTTACATGTTCAAGATATCTTCCCAGTTATGAATAACCTGAGTTGCACTTACAGATTTGAATGTGTTCTTGTTACAACACCAAAGAAAATGGTATGTTTTACTAATACTATCAATTCAGCAGCAGATTTTGGCTTTGCTCCATAAATACGGTTATTCCTTTCTCTCCACAGGTTCCATATGATGGCGAAATGCACCATTTCAGCAACTTCTTTACTCTTCCTCTTAACATACTGCAGTCCCATTGATCAAATAGTTCTGAGTTGCTGCTGGAATTGTCCAAGCCACTCTGAATGCATTGATGAAGTACCTCCACACTTCATTACTGTATGTACAGTGCAACATTAAGTGCTCTTCAGTTTATTCGTTTGCGTTGCAGAGTAAACAGACGTCTGTTGGCAAGTTGATACCTCTATTACGTAGCATATTTCTTGTTGGTAGAGAGTTATGGAAGATTACCCAGACCAGGAAGCTTACCTTTGGTGGTATTTCCTTCCGCCATAAGTGCTTAACAAAGCTGCGCTCCTCAAAGTTTCCAGCAAGTAGTTCCTTACTCAAAATAAGTTTGCCTATTTGAAAGGATGCAAATTTTAAGACCAAAAAAAAAAAATAAAAAAAAATTGAGAACAAAGACAGGAAGAAACAGACTTACGAGCTTCAAATACCTAAATATAATGTATTTGTAATCCTCCACTAACGTTTTACTATTAATTGAGTAATTTGTGGCTGGTGTTTTTTTTTTTTTTTTTGTTTCCCAAGTATAACAACGCCAACAAGGATATCGATTGATACGTCTTTCAATTTATTTGGGAAAAATATCATAAATATTTTTGAACTCAGATCATTTTTAACGAAGCAAAATTCGAACGCGATAAGATTGTTGATATATACTCTTTTTGTAAACCAGATACACTAAGGACAATTTTTGTCTTATATTCGCAAATTCCCTAATTTTATCCTGAGTCCGCTTGGAGTATATCTATTAGATTTATTTATTTATTTATTTATTTATTTTTTTTTCCGAAAAGCCATACGAAAGAAATTTAGTAAAAAAAAAAACCAAAGGTAGAATTGTGAAGAGAAATAAAGATATGATCAGTAGAGAGATATAATCAAGTGATATGGTTTATATCGCCCGCGGGAAAAACAATCTCGTTTATTATAAAGTCTCTTTCGATAGTTATAGTGGGAATGGCAGGCGAACTAAAGCATTTGCCATACGACGCACCATGAATTGGAAACCATCCACCTAATTTCACTGAATTATTTGGAACATCAAGAGAAGGTACCATCGTCCAGGTCCACACGACCATGATATTTGAGGAGGTGATCTAAAGGAACCGTGTTTTTGGACCTCCCCACTAATTCGTAGTCCTCCACACTTTGACAAAATAGGGTCACCCGGACACACTTTGGCTATCCCTTAGTAAAAAATATATTTTTAAATGCTAATCTACCCTTTGACTGATTAGGGCTTAATTTTATGATTAGCACTAATAATAGTAATTAGTAGAAATAATTAGGTTAAACTAAATCTTAACTAAAAAAATCTGATTTTTAGTTTTGAGTTTTGGGTTATGGTGGTATTGAGTAGAAGAGAAAAAACTTGGGTTTTGGGCGATTTCAAGACCAAAATCGAAAATATTAGGTTGTTGGATGTTTTTCCATCTCGTATACCTTCCACATCATGATTAATGTTGTTTGTGTAGGTTGAATCCAACAAATAGAACCAGAAATCACCATTTTTCCTTCGTTTTTCGAAACCAGAAGCAGTTTCGGCCCAGAGAAACGCAACATTTGTTAGCCGAAACTGACCACTCAAGAACATCTCGGCTCACTCGATTAATCTTCTAACCAAGCCGAAACTAGTTAGCCCTTGTTGGCCGGTGGTCGACCACCAACTAGTTTCGGCTTAGAGTTTGGAAAATTTCGAGTCAGCCGAAACTTGTCTAACAAATGGTCAGTGAGACCTGAAGTTTCGGCCCAAACGTTGAATTTATCGTGTGGGCCGAAACCGTATCGGCTTAGGTTTGTACTATTTGTGTAGAGCCGAAACCTGTTATGTGGAGCCAATAATGAGGTTCTTTTCACTCTTCTACTCATATGCAAACACCAAATGTACTTAAAAACATAAAATTCAAATTGTAGCATAACCAACTTACATAAATTCCAACATCCAAAGTACTTAACATGAACAACATAGTCTTAAAAAGAAATAAATGCCGAACTAAAAACACATCACGTTAAACCAAATTTCTTCAACAAAGCGGTTCCCTTAGTGTACTAATACCATTAAAAACATTAACAATATTAGTTACCATAGTTCGACATTTAAACAAAAAAACATACAAAATCAATGGAAAAAACTAACCATGTACTTGGCCAACTTTTTCCATTCTGCCGCAGTCGAGGGAACCTTCTCATTATCCATGGCAGCCTGCCTCTCAGCTTGCGCCATCCTCCCAGCTTGCGCAATCCTCTCAGCTTCCTCTGCATCCCAAATTTGTTGTTGATCCCGGTTAACGACCAAAGGATGAGATTGTTGAGCATACCAATCCGCATAGCCACCCCCCCTGCTCATCCTCATTCATAGAAATTCTCATAACAACATCTTCTTCATAACCCTCAACATCCATGATACCCAAAATTTTAATTCGGTTACCATCAATATTCTTCCAGAGTTCGTAGTCCGGTTCGGGATCATAATTGGGCTCCCATTTACTAAAACTGCTAAGGGTTCCGGTAGTTTTACCTGTAATCGGCAGCAACCTAAACTTATAATCTCTCTCCTTCGGGACAGTTTGTATTAGGCCCATTTGACGTAGAATCCGTCTTGGGTCGTACACAACACATCCTTTTGGAAACCGAATTGGTCCATAAAAGGTTGAAATTGATGGCGGTACCGGGATAATTCCATACGGGTTGAACTTAACATGTTCAAAGTCAAAATTGTCGATTTGCTTCCTCATTTCCACCAATTTTTGTTGCTTGCCCCTTTCCTTCGGTTTGTCGAAAACCCATTTAGTCGCGGTAGGCATACCTTCCGCCCAGAATGGGTTTTCGTTGCTTTTCTTAGGGTCCTCCTGCTTTGGAACCAAGCTTTGGAAATGATCATAAATAAAAGCATACACACACAAAACCATATAACATAAACCCCTAGATGAAGTTCGAAGATTAAAACAAGAAACAGATGCAGTTTCGGCTCAATAAAGTATCAAACAGTATTAGCCGAAACAATTTCGGTTCTAGAGCATTAAAAAACTTATGAGCCGAGACGGTTTCGGCTTTTAAATGAATTTTTTTTTCAGAGCCGAAAAGGTGTCGGCTTGGAAAAGAGAAAGAGTATTTGAGCCGAAACTGCTTCTGTGCATGAATTAAACTTTGATGGTTTGTCGCAGATTACCTGGAATAAGGTGAAGTTTCCCCTTAGATTAACTGTGTTGCGTCTGGAAGCAACTGAAAGACCATCGAGAAGATATGCAAGAGTAGCCATCCCCCAAGCGTAGTTTCTTGTATCCCCCAAATTGGTTAACCATTGCAGATAATGTGCGCTCACCTTATTTCCCGTGTTGTCAGGAAATATATAAGCGCCAATAGTGTACAACAAGTACGCACCTGCACGGTGAGTGATGTCAGCAGGGGTGAAGGGGCGCAAGGGATCCGGATGTCCATCTCTTTCTTGTTCTTCTCTTGTTAGTTCTCTCTTCTTGGTTCCTCCGAACTGCTCATTCAAACGAGTCAACTTGAACTTGGCTGTCTTCTTGACTCCCTTCTTTTTGATGTTTTGGTTCTCTGCAAAGGCGATCGTGAACTCCCCCTCGCACTTGTCTTTAGACCAACAAAGAACCGTATCGGCCAAAGCATGCAGTTGCTTCTAATCCTTCATATAATATGAGGCACACGGGTCCAGTCCAGCAACCGCAAGACCGAGAATCTTCTCTGGATAATCTGCGGGGAAACCCAATTCATATTTGGGAAACTGAAAGGTCAACGTCTTTGGCTGGAACCTCTCAGCCACAACGGAGCATGTAGCCATATCGTACTCTTCCTGTCTATTAATGACCGCTTCATATAAACCAGATTGTCTTACGATCATTTGAATAGGTTCTATTTCCTCCTCTAGCTCCCAGACAGCGGCCCTCTGATTTCTCAAAAGACGAACCGCATCTTTATGATTCTACAAACATCATCGGTTTAAGTAATCCAATACGACGTAATTAACGAGAAGAAAACAAAAAAAACAAACAAACAAACAAGTTTAGACAAATACCTTCATTCGGTAGATCACGGACGCCCAAGACTCCTTGTACCCAATGAGCACTTGTCCACCATCTAGAGGAAGACCGATGTCGGTTCGTCATCTTGAACAAGGAACTTATCGGCCGAAGGAACATGTGTATCTCGCACTCTTTCCTTTTTACCTCCCTCTTCATCACCTCCTTCTTCTTCATCACCTTCTTCTACCGGAGTAGGAACTTTTCTGCTTGTCTTTTGTTTTATGCGAACATGCTTCTTTCCTTTTCTCTGCCCTCGTTCATCTTCGTAAACAGGTTCCTCTTCGATTTCCTCCTCTCTACCACCTCTTCTTGGCATGTCTATTGGTTCACGGATGATGACAGGCCCCACAGACGGAATGTATGCCCGCAACAACTCTTCGTCCCCAGCAGGTGCTTTTTTCTTATTCCTTTCCGAAGCCGTTATTTTTTTGGTGCCGACTCGGGGTTCCAGTGACTGTACATTAGTAGGAGTAACCTCCCCTCTCCTGATCTGGTACCATAAAATCGATGATTGATACAAAACAATGAAATTTAGAACCAAAACAACAACTTAGTATGTGACACAAAGTAAGTTTCGGCTCACACGACAATTTTAATTTCTGAGCCGAGACTAAAAAACTAAATGGCAGCTAACCCATATGTTTCGGCCCATTAAAAAAAAAACTTTGGGCCGAGACTACCCGGCCCACGTGGCACCTAAAATAAGGGTCTCGACTCAAGAAAATTCAATTTTTTTTGAGCCGAGATGTTCTTTAGTTGCAGAGAAGAACATCAGTCTCGGCTCAGAAAATTTTGAATTTTTATGAGCCGAGACAGTTTCGGCTCTAGATCTAAACTAATTTTGTGAGCCGAGACTCATTCTGTGTTCGAAAAACGAAGAGGAAATCATCGATTCTAACCATTTCTATCAATCAAACTCAAATAAATCATCAGGGGTTTGTGTAAAATACCTTCTCATACGCATATCAGGGTCTGGTTCCGGTGTTTCTCCTCCTTGTTCGGCGATTTGTTGTTGTTCGAGTTGATTTGATGAAGAACCCGCATTCGGATTGCTTGGTAGATTAGTGAATTTGATGTGGGGTTTTTTCGGAGCAGCATCTTTCGGAGGCATTTTATCGACGAAGAAAATTTTCGTTAATCGTCGATGAATTCGTCGATTAATCGAGGAAAAAAAGCGAGAACGAAGAAAGTTTCGGCTTTCTTTGAAAGAAGAAGAAGAAGAAGAAGTAGTGGTTTTGTTTAGGATATTTAATATTTGAAATTAAAATTTGGATTAGTGGGGGACAAATTGGTAAATTCACGATTTTTTAAGGGTATTTTAGACGTTTCACGCTATTTTGTCTTATGCCGGGAGGACTACGAATTAGGGGGAGGTCCAAAAACACGGTTCATCTAAAGGGAAGAAAACCAAAGCATGATGGAATCATGGATATGTTCAAAGATTCAAAGGACTTTTTCCTCGCTCTCAAGTGAGGACGTTGAATGCCGAACCCAACTCTGTTTTTATCCGGTGGACCCACTTTAGGTGGTTTGTGACTTTGTTTATGTACTACATCAGTCTCATAGTGCAAGGCAAAGATACTCCTGAATTCTGATCCTTAGGCGGGCCCACAGTAAACCTTAATCAACCAATCAAATCATCTTTAACAGTATTAAACCTACTAAAACCATTGGGATTTAGATAGGTGGCGATGCAGGAGATCACCTATATCCAAATCGTCTTTGATCTAAAGATTGTACAGCATATCACCGTTACGCTGATATTGTACTTCTTCATGGTACCAGTATCTAACCAACTTCCCAGTATCTCAACCATGCACTTTGTCACTTTGACATAACAATCCTAGGGAAACCCGACACCCTAATTGGGTTTTTTCTTTCTTATTCGGGTTTATTAGAGGGAAAAAAAAGAGAGGAAGAAACGGAAGCAGCAGCAGCACTGATCTCTAGAGTCTAAGCAAACCGATAAACTACAGGTGTTGTGCAACTACAGAGGGTAGATATGGGGCACTTGGGATAGAACAAGATTAGCGACCAGGGAGAGAGAGAATAGGGGATTGTTCTTGAGAAGTCTGCAATATCTAGAGAGAGGGGAGGGAGCACTGCAAGTTCGAATTATTCTTCTTATGTGGATGATTGCTTTTGTATACTTTGTTTTGGCTCTTTCTCTCTTCTCTCTTCTCTCTTTAATTCAAAAAAAAAATGAATACACATATACTTTGTTTTTGTTTTCTCTCTTTCTTCCATGTTACGTCCCCGAGGCTGCGTGGTCAGTCCAACTCCAAAATGTGTAGGGAGAGAGAGAGTAAAAGCAAAGCAAAAGAGAGGAAGGGGGGTGCAGTCAGTGCAGGGACTATCTCTCAGAGGCTTTTACACGTGATAAAGAAAAAACCAAAAGTAATGCATGCGTGCTAATCTAGATGACTTTCATCATCATCACTATACAGTAGTAGTATTTCCTTACTTACTTATAATCTCTTGAATATAACATATGCATCTATGTAATAGATGTTATGTATGTATGGTTGTTTTCTCTAAAGATTATTACAAAGGCAACACACAAAAAAAACCAACATCTTTTTATTTTAGGAGTACTTTCACGTTCTTTGGCAGTTCTCTCTTTTTAGGCTACTGACTTTTAAATTGTTGTTATGTTGGGTTTTGTTTGATGATGATGATCAAGGAAGAACAACAACAAGAACAAGAGTTTATCTATCTAGTTCTATCTTTCTCTAGCTAAACTTGCATTTGAGTTATACTTTGGCGTGTCCAAATGAATGAAATCTTATGTTCTTCTGTCTTCACCAACTTTCAATGATTCTTTCTATTTAATTTGGTAAGTCTAAGTTTGGGTTATTACCAACTGTATTATTAGTTTTTATTTTCTTTCTCTTTGGGGTTCTCTTTCAAGTTGGTAAATTTACTTCTTCCTTTTAAGCAAATTTCTTCTGTTTTTAGAAGCCTAAAAGTTGGGATATAGTGTGATTATTCTTACTATTTTCCTTCACATGTTAAAAATCCATGTTTCGGGTAAAGTTTAGATTATTCCTTATTCTGGGGCAAGTTTATTTTTCTCATTGTGTATGAGAATAAAAAGTTTGTTTATATTTGGATTGGTGTAAACTTAAAATTTGGTTTACTGTTAATGTTTTTTGTCTTGAGCTTTTGTTTATTTCTTGTGAGTTTTCTTTAGTAGTATATATATTTGGTTGCCAATTGAGAGAGAAAAGAGAAGTATAGTTTGAGTACTACTAGTCCTTGTTTTGAGGAAGTAGAAAGCTGAGGATACCAAGTTCTGATATTTGGGTTTTAGGATTTTGGATTAAATGAACTGCTTCAAATTTGATTTGATGGATTTGAATTTTCACTACTTAAGAGGGAAAGTCTGTATTTTGCTAAGACTAATGGGTTTCAGTGTATTTTTGCCAGTCTTTTCATAGTTCATGTAATGTTAAAACAACTGAAAATTTTGATCTGGGATCTTCAGTGTACTTGTTTATAGATAGATGAAAATACAAAACAGTGGTCTTAAGTAGTCTGGGTTTTTCTGAACTTTGGGTTTTGCAAATTAATGGTAATGCTTGTTACCTGCAACAAAAGACTGGTCATTTCAGTATTCTATTTTTGCCTTCTCTAAGGATTTTTTAATGTTACCACTCACCATTACCATTCATTTGCTTCTTTCAATTGAGCTTATCTTGCTGACAACTCTTTAACTTTTCTATGTTTAATGTCTTTGATTTTTCAGTATAAGATAACTTGGAAAACACTTGTGAGACAGTTTTGTTTGTGAGAGTTTTGAAGTCACATCAGTCATCATGCCTATAAGGCAGATGAAAGAGAGCTTAGAGCAGCATATTGTTATCAAAACACAAGTTCAAAGCACCATGAATCAAGCTCAGAAGAACTCAAAAACTACTCAAAATGGCAAAAGCCCTCAAGAACCGCAGAATGGTAAAATACAGCATCAGAATTCACCTCCAACAAAGAATCGAGGAAGGAGAAGAGGTAGAGGAGGTAGAAAATCGGATCAAGGAGATATTATTATGAGACCAAGTTCAAGACCTTGTACTACTTCAGTTCATAAACAACCAGTTAATGGTGTTCTTCCACCCCAACCAGTAAAAGTAAATGGAGGTCCTGTTAGCATGGAGATGGGGTTTCCAACTTCTAGCAAAAATATGAGGTTTGCCCAAAGACCTGGGTTTGGGCAACTAGGGACAAAATGTATTGTCAAAGCCAACCATTTTTTTGCAGAGTTACCAGACAAAGACTTGCACCATTATGATGTAAGTAAATCTTCTTTTCTTTTTTAATATTTTTATTTTTCCTGTTTCAAAAACCTTCATCTTTGTTTGAAGCAAAGAGAATTATATCTGGATTTTGGATTTTGCTTTTTATTCCTTTTGTTCCTCTTGTTGTTGTTTTTGTTTTATACTTTTGTCATCTTTCTAGTAGCATTAATGATTTGGTCTTAAATTTCTTGCTTCTTATTTTCTGTTTGACCTTTTTTCTTGCAGGTAGCAATAACTCCCGAAGTTGTTTCAAGAACAGTTAACAGGGCAATAATGGCTGAGCTTGTGAGACTGTACAAGGAATCTGATTTAGGAAAGAGACTTCCTGCCTATGATGGTAGAAAAAGCTTATACACAGCTGGGGAACTACCTTTTACTTACAGAGAGTTCAATATCAAAGTTGTGGATGAAGATGATGGTACCAATGCTCCCAGGTAAGGATGAAGTGCCAAAATAAAATGGGGATCCCATCAAACTAGTTTTTACTGTTTTGTATTTGTAGCCTGGAGTTTTTAGGATGGTGGTTTCCTTTACTAATGGACCTCTCTTAACTTTATGCATTCACAGAAGAGAAAGGGACTATAAAGTGGTGATCAAGTTTGTAGCTCGAGCAGATTTGCATCATCTGGGACAATTTTTAGCGGGGAAGCGCGCTGATGCTCCACAAGAAGCTCTTCAGATCCTTGATATTGTCCTAAGAGAACTCTCGTCTAAAAGGTATGGATTTTAGAGTCTGGTGTGTCAAATATTTTGATGAACATATATTGAGATTTCATGCTTTGCACTTTTCAAGGTATTGTCCTGTCGGGAGATCCTTCTTTTCCCCTGATATAAGAAAACCGCACCGACTTGGGGAGGGTTTGGAGTCGTGGTGTGGATTCTACCAGAGTATCAGACCTACGCAGATGGGTTTATCTTTAAACATTGGTATGCACATTAAAATCTGAAGTCCTAGTTTTGTTAATGGAGTTGACAGTGAAAAAGCATCTTTTGGGTGTTGCTCATTCTGTTTTCATTAATTTTGTCCTCTTTCTTTAGACATGTCTACGGCTGCTTTTATTGAGCCTCTCCCTGTAATTGAGTTTGTGGCCCAACTTTTAAGCAAGGATGTTTTGTCGCGGCCATTATCTGATGCTGACCGAGTTAAGGTAAGCATTTTGTGGCGTTGGGTTTAACTTTTTTTCTTTCAATTGCATGTCAAGTAACATTCAAAATGTCCTACAGATCAAAAAGTCCCTTAGAGGAGTGAAGGTTGAAGTTACACATAGAGGAGGAAGTGTGCGGCGGAAGTATCGTGTTACAGGAATAACCTCTCAACCTACAAGGGAACTTGTGTAAGACTGTTTTCTCTCTTTTTGCAAATAATCGTGTAACAACTTTGAATAGAGTTATGCAAATTTAAACTTTAGGCCAAACTACCTATATGAATATGAGATTACTTCAATTACATCGTTTGTTGGAACTTGGAACACCATACCTGATGTTTAACTCTGAATATGGCAGTTTTCCTGTTGATGATGAGATGAAGTCAGTTGTTGAGTACTTTCAAGAAATTTACGGGTTCACCATACAGCATACACATCTTCCCTGTCTTCAAGTTGGAAATCAGAAGAAGGCGAACTATTTGCCAATGGAGGTAAGGAAAGTTTTTGGCACAAGGCTTCCATATGGATATGATAGATCACATATGGCATGAATCTCTTTGACCTTGGTTATCTAGGCTTGCAAAATCGTTGAAGGACAACGTTATTCAAAAAGGTTAAATGAAAAGCAAATTACCTCTCTCTTGAAAGTTACATGCCAGAGACCCAGGGACAAGGAAAATGATATATTGCAGGTGTGTGCTCCTCAAGTTTATGTCTCATAATACATGAAAGAAAAGTATTACTTGCAATTGCATTAGCCTTCTGCCGTGTAGTGCTGAATGATCCCTGAAAATCTGAATATTTGCTGGTTTGCAGACAGTTCACCACAATGGTTATGATCAAGACCCATATGCGAAGGAGTTTGGGTTGAATATCAGCCAAAGTATGGCTTCGGTCGAAGCTCGGATTCTTCCAGCTCCTTGGGTAATGCTGTAATAAATTTCAATTACAGACACCTGATGTTTTCTCAATCTTCGTCTTATCTTACTTCATAAATTTACAGTTAAAATATCATGATACTGGGAAGGAAAAGGATTGCTTGCCCCAGGTTGGTCAATGGAATATGATGAACAAGGTATGCGTTTTTCTCCGGAATAGGTTATTCATTATCTTGTGATTTGGTCTGCCAACTTATCAGTTCCGTGTGTTTTATTTTCTTATTAAACAGAAAATGATCAATGGGAGCATTGTCAGTCGTTGGGTATGCATCAACTTCTCAAGGAGCGTTCAAGAGAGTGTAGCTCGCACATTTTGTCATGAGCTGGCTCAAATGTGCCAAGTCTCTGGCATGGTAATTTTTTGCCCACCTTTGTACTATACCAATTCACTCTTTCCCCCCCCCCCCCCCCCCCCCACCCAATTTTCTCCCCTTGTTATGTTGTTCATAATTCCTTAAATTGATCTGTTAGCAGCAAGTTAACATGCATTACTGTTGGCTTATTCTCCTGTAGGAATTCAACCCCGAGCCTGTTATTCCAATCTACACAGCCAGAGCTGATCAAGTAGAGAAGGCTTTGAAGCATGTCTGTCATGCATCCGTGAACAAACATAAAGGGAAGGAGCTAGATCTAGTAATAGCCATACTACCTGACAATAATGGTTCTTTATATGGTATGTCGTATTCTTTTTGCACTACCATGACTTGAAAGTTAAATGCCCATCAGATCAAGCCATAACTCACGAAAGGTCCCGTCATTTTCTTAATTGACTTATGTCAGATATATTGATTTTACAGGTGACATTAAGCGGATATGCGAAACTGACTTGGGTCTAATATCACAATGCTGCCTTACGAAGCATGTCTTTAAGATCAATAAACAGTACCTGGCCAATGTCTCCCTAAAAATCAATGTCAAGGTGTGAATCATGACGGTGATCATGAATCTTTTGTGAACTTGAGTCAGTACATTGAAAGAGACGAAATATGTTCTTTTCTTAGTTGCTTGCATCCGTCATGTAACATTGTTGATTTTTTTCAGACGGGAGGAAGAAATACAGTTCTAATGGATGCTATAAGTTGCAGAATACCACTTGTTAGTGACATACCAACAATAATATTTGGAGCAGATGTTACCCACCCAGAGAATGGAGAAGATTCTAGTCCCTCGATTGCTGCGGTATTTCCAATATACCCAACTCTATATGCTAAATCTTTGGACCCTATTTTAACTTCTCTGCATATTGTTACGTTTGTAGGTAGTAGCTTCTCAAGATTGGCCAGAAGTGACAAAATATGCAGGACTGGTTTGTGCTCAAGCTCACAGACAAGAACTCATCCAGGATTTGTACAAAACTTGGCATGACCCAGTTCGTGGCACAGTTAGTGGTGGAATGATTAGGTATGTGGCATTTTTTTTTTCCTAGTGTTTTCAACCAATAGATTCCTAATCTCACTCTCACCATTTTAAGTTATTTTAATTCAGGGACTTGTTGGTTTCATTCCGTAAGGCAACAGGACAAAAGCCACAAAGGATTATATTCTATAGGTATTTGCTCAGATGCTCTAGAAACACTTTTCTTAAAATTATTTATTATGAACTTGTCCTCTGCTGCGGTCGTACTTAGAAATTTCTCCATATTTTTAACAGAGACGGTGTAAGTGAAGGGCAATTCTACCAAGTCCTTCTTTATGAATTAGACGCAATCCGTAAGGTTGGTGACACTTCGCCCATGTTATTTATCATAGTACGATCTTGTTACGTTGTTTAGTGTATATATAAAATAAAAAATTAATTGTATACACAGGCCTGTGCTTCTTTAGAACCAAATTACCAGCCTCCAGTGACTTTCATTGTGGTCCAAAAACGTCATCACACGAGATTATTTGCTAACAACCACAAGGACCGTAGCAGCATTGACAAGAGTGGGAACATCTTACCTGGTATAACCTAAACTCATGGGAGCTTAATCAAGTTTTTCTATCCTATATACCAATTATAAAAGATAGAAGTCTTGCTAGATATTCATCTAACCAAACATTTGTTTCCAGGAACGGTAGTTGATTCCAAAATCTGTCATCCAACAGAATTTGATTTTTATCTCTGCAGTCACGCCGGAATTCAGGTACGGAATAAATTATGGCTTTATCATTGTACTTACAACTCTATGCATTTTTTTTTTAAACATTTAATCAAAATCCTGCAGGGGACGAGCCGACCAGCTCATTACCATGTGTTGTGGGATGAGAACAATTTTACGCCTGATGGTATCCAGTCCTTGACAAACAACCTTTGTTACACGTAAGAATATATAGATCTATGCACTTATGCGTGGTGTCTTGTTTCAACTTATCTTTAGTTTCAACTAAATTATGGGTTGTGGGTAAACCTGTAACATCAATGGGGATTAATATATTTGAACATCATGTTAACATCTTAATATGAGATAAGTAATTAAGTTCTAAGAATCACATCTCTTTGCTAAAGTAATCACAATGTTTAGTTCCCATCAAAAGTTGGTGGGATTTAACAGTGACTTGATAGTTCAGCATTATGATTTTAATTGGAGTGCATTATTTTCCTTCAGATTTCTTTTTTTGTTGTTGTCAACTCTTGATGCTAATGTATCACTTTCCTTTCTGTAACTTGCAGGTATGCAAGGTGTACTCGCTCCGTCTCCGTTGGTAAGTTCCTTTCTTCATTTTACAAATGCTGTATAAAAAAAGTTATCTTCTGCATTTTACAAGTTCTATGTATAAAATTTTTATTCACCTTATAAGTTCAGTAGACTAGAAATGCTTCTTTGAACAAGTCTCTCCTTGATATTGGGAGAACTTTTAAAATTTTGAGTGCTAGGCTGTAAAGATAACATTATTTGGACTGTCTCATGTTTGTTGCATAAGTTGTGAACTAAATGTCTTGTACGTCTGTTGGTACTTTGTGTTGCAGTTCCTCCAGCATATTATGCTCACTTAGCAGCCTTTCGCGCTCGCTTTTACCTGGAACCAACATCAACTGAAGATGACTCGGTTGGTCAAGTGGGTCGGTCTACACGAACAGGGGGTTGTGAGGTTCGACCACTGCCAGCCCTGAAAGAAAATGTGAAGAGAGTAATGTTTTATTGTTAAGAGAGGAGAGAGAACCTTAGGAGATGGTGAGTGTTTGTAGTGAAAATGAGTAGTAGTAGCTACCATGTTTGTTTTTACACTCCCTTCCATGTAATTGTAATTCCTTGGCTGTATGTATAACCCACCTCTTTCTTCTGATAATCAATTTAGATTTAGTCAAAATCTGAAAAAAAATAAAAAATAAACATCTAACATACCATTCTCATTACAACTCCACTCATGCTTGGGTTAATGTTGTTCTTTCATAGCCTTTTCCCTATGTCCACAGGAAATGATGTCAGGCAACAACTATTGTAGTAAACTCCGTGGGGATAGCTTGGGTTACGAGGGGATAATTTGGGTTAGGACTTGAGAGCTAATTGAATGTGCCAATAGATACCCATGGTCGCCAATAGATACCCATGGTGTACAATTTAATCCATGGTGTACAATTTAGTCTCGCTAACAAAGTTTATTTTGGGGTTATCATGTAAGATAAAAAAGGGTCATTTGTGGTAAAATCAAAAAATCCTCGTTGTGTTAGTAGTTAAATCAGTTAGTGTCAAAATTTAGTTATAGTTAGTGTCGTATTGTTAGTTGCATATTAGTCATGCCATCTACATCATCAAGGGTTCGAATCTTCTCATATGAACATATTGTTGGATGAAACAAGAACATTCAAACAAGAACATATCGAGGATCTTATTCAA
>JAJJMA010001880.1:0-11271 GCA_023529015.1 Papaver nudicaule
TCTATTCTCTGTACAATTTGATAGTCATCTGCCATCTAACAAGACCAGGATTATCAGGCCTACAACCGCAACGACCACGTCATCTCAAAAGATAAAATCCCACCAGCAACAGCAACAACAAGACAATCATCGAAGAAAAAGTCAGAACCCGCAATATTCTTTCATCAGTAATAGGTATGTGAATGATGATGCCATCAACATGCGTGGTAAAATTTCAAGCCGAAAAGTTGTTGCAGCCAGCTGCTAGCTTAGCTAGAAAGTTATATGGATAGGAAGGGAAAAACACGATCGTATATATATTGATAAACAAAGCTGATGTGCCAGATTGAATCGTCACTCCAAGCATTGGATCGACCAATCTTCAATGGCACAAAACAGACAATAGAAGAGAGAGTGAAGACCAAGCATGATGACCGGTTATTTCTTCAGTTTTTAATTAGGACAAAGAAAGGCGGATAACTAACTGAAGGCGTGACTCAGTATCAGAGCACTCCAACTTAATTTGATATATATCGATGATAGTTTTTTAGGGGATGAACAATTATGTCAGATCAGATAGTGGTGATACCACAATTTACCAAGCATGAAGCACTCTAACCTGATCAAAAGGAAAGCTGCAAGTAATTATGAGTATGGAAAGATGATGATGATGAATCGGAGGCAGAGAGGCCCGCAATGCTTAGGCAACGAAGCAAAGAGTAAAGGCAAAGAAAGAATTGAAACATGTGCTGCCGCCTAAGGTCAGGACTCAGGCGTATTTGAGTGTTTTAATCAGTGTGTTGGGACAACTAACTAGCTAGGTAGTACAAAGTCTGCTTTCTGCAGAACGGCTTCATTTGTTTATTTTTGTTTCTAGGGAGAGAGAAACAAGTTTTTGTAAAACGGTCTTCATATGCAATAGTACAATACTACAATGTGTAAAAGTTAGATATTATCCAACCCACTAAAGAAAAAGCCCTGCGGATCGGTTCTTATGAGTCGACTCATCAACACCGATCCTTCAACTTCAACCTCAATTCTACCATGAAATCCCTTCTGCATGTCTTCAACAATGGCTAATTCTCTTGTTTTCCTTCAGTCCTAAGCTTAACACCTTCAACTCAACCATGCATGTCATCTATCTCAGCTTTAACTCTGGTTCAGTGTCTTCTAACCTGCATGTTGTTTCTCTTCGAACAACAAATTGATTCTTCGTTGCTTGTTCCTCTCGAGCCCCTCTCTGTTTTGTGTACAATCTCCTCTCAAGCATTTTCAGGGTTGTGTTTTGGTCCAGCCTCTCTTCCTCTCCAATTGTTGATCTTCTTCTCCACTACGTACTCTTTTTTATTTTATTTTTTTTCTCTTCAAAAAGACCACGCATGTTTTATCCTCTGCCTAAAATCTTGTCTCACTTCAGTCGAGAGAATATCCTTGATGATTAAAGATAAAACCCACTTCAATCAACAATATTCTTCCCCTTTATCTTCTCAAACTCATCGTTCTCTCCTTTCACTGAGTGATGAAAAGCAGGTCCTTAACTACTCTCTGAATTCTGCTACAAATACATACAAAAGTAGAGGATTTAGAAACCAAAAAAGGAAACCAAAAAAGGAAACCAAATCCCAACAGGTACCACAAGGATTATTGCATCCAGCAATTATCCCAAAAGATGTCCAATCTTTTGCACAATAAAGAGCTTCTGCATGTCGTTGTGCGTGTGTTTTCTGGCAATAATATTTCAAATTTGAATGTACAAAGGGTTCTTACCACTACTTGGAGCCCTATGAAGATCATGGATGTACAGCCTACACAAAATACTGGTATTTTTCAGGTTACTTTGCATCAACAGGAACACAAAACACTGGTTATTGCTCAACAAACATGGATCTACAATGGTCTCGTTTTTCTTGTTGAAAATTGGGATAACTATGTCAAGCACCCTACTATATGCTTCTTGAAGGCTTCCTTATGGGTTCAGGTTTTGAATCTTCCAGACTCTCTAAAAAAACCTGAAAACCTGAATGCAGTGATCAAATACACTAACACTGGTATTGGATTAGAATTCCATCTTAAGTTGAACACTCCTCATGTAAGAATTCAACTCCCTCTTTCGAATCCAGTTATGCCAGGGTTCTATGTTGAAGAGAATGGAATAAATGTTTGGTGTCAACTTATCTATTTGAACCTTCCCATCACTTGTTTTAATTGTGGGTTTATGAATCATTTAGAGAATCAGTGTACTACTGATATTACTAGGCTTAAAATATTCTATCCAGAGTTTCCATTTCATAAACTTAATAGCAGCATGATGAGGTTTAGCAGTGATACTCTTCAGCTTTCTGTATCTCAACCATTTGTTGATATCACTATGCATGCATCTAGTCCATCTAACTCCTCTGTTCAACAAAGTGAAGTCATGAATTTGGATTCTCCACCTTCTTCAGCTATTAAGTCACACCCTACAATCCCGACTTCATTAGCATCGAACATGGCCTCTTATGCATGGAAACCAGTCCATAATAAGCCTATCAAAGTACACCTTACTGTTCATGTTCCTTCTTCTGCTACTGCTGACCGTCCATCTAGATTTGCTATTGGAAAAGCAAAGGAACAACTTGATGCGGCTAATGTAAACCATTTGAATATGCTCAGCAGATTCAATTCACAAAGGAAAGACAAATGGAATGGTAAAAACATCACAGATCGATGCAATTCTCTAAGGAGTGCCTGTAGCAAACTTAAGGACTGCCCAAATAGGCCTAAATTACTCAGCCGGATTTGGATCCCTACTGACTGATCCACAAGATGTCATCACCTATTCGAGAAGAACCAGAAACTCAGATGCAGTTCTCCTCTCTCCGCCGACCAAAACAAGGAAAATTGAACAACAACAATCCCACCATGGTGAATGTCAATCAACATCAACCTACATTTCCAGTTCCAGGAGCACGAAGAGCAAGATCAAAGAGACCATTCTCATCCCCTGACAAGCAAGAACCCAATGATGAATTACATAAAGATGAAGAAACTGCGGTTGATGTACTCTCTTCAGGATTGCGAGTGTCTGGTTTAAACCAGCACTCGCACATCCAATGATAGGCTAAGGATTGAACTATCAGAGTTCGCATCTAGCTCTGATAGTTCTTATGGAGTGGTCGCACACTCCACCTTGGTTGCTGCTCATGGTTGGCTGTTTTCACCTCGTTACAAACATTTGTTTTTTGGGTTTCACTAGGATCTTACGATGTTTGGAGTCTCAAGGTAGCTGGTTTTAGTTCTTATCAAACGTTTGGACCTCTCTTGTGGGTTTTCCGTTAAGAGGCTTCACAGTCTTCGCCCCATGCTTCACTGTGGTGTTTAGGTAGTCGGTTTTATCTTTGGTTAGTCATGTCTGTCAGCATTGTTGTTGGTAGTGCTGCTGGGTGGTCATCCTACATTTCGGTTCTGTACACTGTCATGCTTTTTTTTTTTTTGATTTGTAGCTCTAATCTGTTGTAACCGTCTTGCTTAGTTAAATAAAGTGACCTCTCTTTCAAAAAAAAAAAAAAAAAATGTGTAAAAGTTTAATTCAAACCAACAAAGTCATAATCTTGTTAGTATATTAGTGAACGGACTCCCCAATTATTTAACTCTTGTACAGTCTATACTACAAACGTGCACCACATTCCCATTGGCTAACCTGAAACTGGAAAGAGAGGCCAACATTCCCTAGACCATCATTCTTCTTCACTGAGAAGAAGGCACGAGAAAAGCAGAGAAATGTTTACCTTAAACAAGATGTAATTACATTGAAATCTAATGAACATTACTAGACCGAGAAGGACTTTATGAACACAATGTCATTCATTCACATGCATAAATAGTGAGAATTTACAGTCTCGAGGGAAACCCACAAAGCCAAAAAAACAAAAACAAAAATAAAATAAAAGGATACAGGTCTATAACTTTAAGTTGAGGTTGTGAGTCTTGTGACCATAAATTAACAATACTAATTTGAGTTTCATACCAAGTCCCGCCATAGTTTATACAATACACAGATGAATGCCACTGAGCCCTACCTAGGCAGTATGAACATGGATTTTAGGAACCCTTAGTCTGAAATATTTGGCTTAGGTCCTCCGTTCCATAGATACGCTGAAGTTCACGAGTTGCTGCTTCATATGATTCTGCAACATAAAAGGTAAAACGATGCCTCCTATAAGGGGAAATAAAAGAAAATGACATATTATGGTTAAACTTTACACTAACAAATAATATACTTCATGCTTGAATGGATGTTGCATATACCTTTCCAATTATTGAAATTCTTCTGATTGATTGGTGAACCAGTGACGGTTTGAATCACTTCAAACAACATTTTCTGGGGTGTATGCCTTAGTTCCTGGACTACAGCATATACACTCTTCCCATTATCGAAGAATATGTGACTGTTTGGATGCTTAGTTTTGTTACCAGCATGGCGCTCAAACTCATACGCATTTAATGTCTACATGGGCCCATTTGAGTTAAACATTAAGTCATTGATACATTAAATAATGATAAGTCATTGATAATAACTATAGTAAGAAATATAGTAACAACTTCAGAGGCTAACCTTAGAGAAGTTACATGACTCACAACTGCACAGATACCCGGGACCTTTTATGGTTCCATAGAGCTCCTGACATGAATGTGAAAATTAACACAAGATACATTGGCAACTATATCTAGAGGTCCGTAAATAAAAGAAAATGAGGGTTACCTCATGTGGCCAGGAAACGTACTTCACCGGCACTCCATCAAGCATACCAGTCGCCAACAAGCTTCTAGCATTAGAAGGGAAGTTGTTAGCAGGAGGTGCCTTCTTAACTGTTTTTGGGGCCGACTTGGAAACAACTTGCCTGGAACCACCAGAAATGTCTCTCTTTGGACCCACTGACTCTGTTTCCTGCACTACTTGTGGCTGGTGAACTGATGACTGACTCATTAACTTGCCATAACTGCTTATGATTCTTGCAGAGGGGTTCGTCTCTGAATCATCGTGAAACCCACCAAAAGATATGGTATTGATCTCGCCTTTATTGAAGACATCACCAACTGGAAAAGACATGCCATGGTCGGTTTCCTTAACCTCATTAATTTTGATTTTTCGAATTCCTCCGTAATTAAAGCATGATCCAGGATCTTCCACGGTATAAGCAGATGATGAGGGAATGGAAGCCTCGTTTCCAAACTGGTCCTGAATACCCCTTCTTCCCACATCTATATTCTCAAAACCATTTGATGGTACAGTCCTTGCTGGTTCAACTCCAAACAATGTATCACTGAATTGGGATGGAACCCCCCGAGATGGAACCGAGTGAAAACAAGAAGAAATGTCCCAACGAATTGGGTTTGTAAACCCTGAAAATGATTGGCTGTTAGATGATCCAACTGCTTGCTTCTTGTTGGGTAATTGCTCTTGTTCCGTATTATCTAGAAACCACTGGTGAGCACGCTTTGGTTCTATTCTTGAGGAGTTATCATATCCCATCTCTCCATCAGTTAAACACTCTGTTTCCTTTGACATCCAGAAACCCTTGTTCTAAAAGACTGCAAACGGTTAATGGAAATCACCCCAGGAATGTAACAAAAATCAATTCATTTTACAACATGGGCAATAACAAAAAGGTCGCTGAGTATGATGTAATCACTTGTCACATTTTTCATTTGAAATCTGAAGACTAAGCAGAAACAATCTACTAATCAAGTAATCATCATCTTCATGAGAAAATAACACCGGCCCAAAAGTTCCAGTTCCTAAATTTAACAATTTTTCACCATCCAGTACCAAGACCTGGTGGCTTAATTACAGAAAGCAAGAATCTCGCAATCTTAGAGATTAAACATCTACCATGCAAAGCAAGATTTGGCTTTGTCGTAAAGAAAGTATAGGCCCACTCCTGTAACGTAAGTGAGCGGCTGTATGTATCCACAGACTTTCTCCATTTGTCTGTGAACCAGATCAACCCAAACCCAATTACAAAGCGGATCATGGGTCATTACTCACTGCACAGATGCCAACTTTAACAAAACAGAGAACTTATAGATATGCACACATGTCTCCTAAATTCAAATCAAAATGTTTCTCAATAGTAAAATAAGGAATAAGACTACGAAAATAAATTCGCAAGCAAAACACTTTTCAGTGCAGCTAAAATATGAAAAATAACATGCAAACTTAAATGAGTATCAACAAGCTTCTCAAAGCATCTAGCTTTCCAAGATTTAAGGATATGCAGAGGCAAAATCATCACTTCCACTTGTACATAGTACTTTACAACATAAAGAAAAATGACCATGCTGAATGATAGGAACCACAATAGGTTTTGTCACTTCGAAACAATTCAAAAATATGATTCATAAGAAAGCAAACTACTAACATCGTACATTTCCAGATGTTAGAAATCATTTTTAAGAATATCACAATAACCAGCCCAACTTCTCCAAATCCAACACCATAACATCACATTCTTGAAGATTTCAACACTAAAAAGAGATTAAGAAATCCTAAATTCAAAACTCTTGAAACACTTCATGCAAATATTAAAACCCTAAAACCTCAAAATTGATCCCAAAAATAGCAACAATTTCAACAGCTCAAAATATTTTGCCCGTACAACATCATTTACTAATTATTCGAAGAAGCTCTGAACTTCAAAGAAAAAGAAAGAAAAAAAACACGATACCTGAACCCTAATCCGAAAGAATAAGTACCTTACAGATGAAACGATCAGACGATTGAAATGAATTTCCCTCCAACGACGGAATTCTGGGTTGTTAGAGAATGCTGAGGATGGCGATTAGTGGATCACCCCCCTCTATGTGGAATAGGAAGTTTCTTTTTTCTGTTTTATGGAATTTGGGGGTTTTCACTAGGATAGAGATGAGATTGTATATAGTACCCACCAGATTTTAATAGCGGAAATGCTATTCTCCGCCCGGGTTTTGCACCTCCCAAACTCCTCCCGCTAATCTAAACCCCACATCTTGGGAGAAAGAAACCCCCAACTGAAACTGAACCTGAACCCGTTCAAGATGTGAGGTTAAGATTGGGGAAGATGTTTGGGCGATGGAGAATGCGGGAGATGAATATCATTTCCGTTTTAATAGAGTGCCTAAATTAGTATTTATACACGTGTAGTTTTGGTACTCGATCGAGACCGTGGTAAACTTGTGAATTCTGACCAAACGTCAGCTACTCAAAATTTTGTTATGGCTCAGACCGTTGTTTGGTCATTCAGCTTTTGCTACTATGAGCTGCAGTAGCGCACGGTGTTGGGGAGATGGGAGACATAGGAGGGAACTGGCGAAAACACTTAAAAAACACCGGATTTCCTACACCGGATTTTTACACCATAACGTGGCATGTTATGGTTGGTTCATTCTTATAGCAGGGGGGCCTGCATATCTTGGGTGGGGTTGGGTGGGTGGGAATCCATGGTGGATGTTAATGCCACATAGGGGTGTAAGAAGATGGTGTAAAAAAACGGTGTCCCTGTAGCACGACTGGGGAACTGGTGCAAGATGCACAGAGCAATGCGCAGTTTCCTACATATCGCGAAATCGGAATACATGTCAGTTTTCTACTTTGAGGGAAAGTGCCACCAAAATCGGTTAATTATAAGCAATTTACCTGTGCAAATCCGCTGTGCCAGTTCTCTCCCTATGTACCAGCCAATCAGTTTGTGACACGTGGGTTTCTTTATTTAATTATAACTAACACCAAATATTCCTTTCATATTTTGTTTTCTTAGTATCTTAGTATTCAGCAAAAGGACTGAATACTTGGAAACAGAAGAATCATCTCCATCTGCAAACGATACTCATAGCAACAATGAAGTCGTGAATCTACTCCACACAGTCATCAAGAAACATAAAACCTTGAGGATAATGTTCATTGTCTCCAGAAACAACTCAATCTAATTGCTTCAAAACCTCCGGACCTCAAATATCAATATAGATGGCACTTATATGCATGATACAGGGAAGGCTGTAGTTGGACTAATTGTGCGTGATTGTGCAGGAAAATGCTATGGGGTCAGAGGAAGATGCATCAATGGAGAGATGAATAAGGATTGTCCAGCAGAACAAGCGGAGTGCAAAGCATCGGAGGAAGCTGCAGATTGGGCAATCTTAATGGGGTTAAGCAATATTATCTTTGAATCTGACAGTGAAACTGTAGTTAAAACAAGCAATGAAGAGGAGCCATCGGTTCACTGGTTTAATCAGAATGTCGTCTTAGAAGTTAAGAATAAATTTAATTTGAATAAGAATTGGTTATGTAAGTCCATTAATAGGTTAGGTAACTCTGTTGCTCATGATTAATATCCCTTGCCAAGAAGGCAAGGGAGGATGAGTTAGATTTTGATTTCAATTCCTGGTATCCAGATCAAAGTAGTTTAAATAGGTAAAATCGGTGACTCGGTCGAACCCCTTGGAGCGATTCGCGAAAACCTCGGGGGAGGAAATCGGAAAAAATCGGTTTGAAAAATCGGATTGCAATTTAAATATATATAACCTATAGCTCATATACTTGATCATATAACACTAATAATAGAAAACAATACTATTAAAATCAAATAAGTTTAACACAGACACAATTAAAACTAATTAAGTTCAACTCAACATAAAAAAATTAGTTCAAAATACAAGTTCCAAGCTCAAACAAAATAAAACAACATAACTTAAACATGTAATCACTCCAAATCAAACTCAAGAAGAAAGGAGAAACGAAAGAACATAAAAAATTTAGTGAATCGAATTTTATAATCTACTTAGATAAAATACCAAAAATACCCCTAGAAAATCGGCGACTCGTTTTGACTGAAATTCGGCTAAAATCGGTTAAATCGACATAGTAAATTGCCCAAAATCGGAATCGGTGATTTTTTGTGAATCATATCGGCCAAGTAGCGATTCGCGATTAATCGTGATTTAATCGGCCGATTTTACCGATTTAAACTACTTTGATCCAGATGATATAACTAGCTGGATTAATAAAGACAATGTTATTGTAAGTTCTGAAATTTTATAATGAAATAAGTATTTTGAATCAAAAAAAAAAAAATGGATGTCACCATGGCTACTTGGAGCAGTTCTGATGAATTTGGAAACAACTTCATGATCGGTGAATGAAGTTGTTGCCATACGACTTTATTTGGTTTATCGTAGATGACAATAGTTGCTTCCTTGTGATAACTTGTTCTTACTTTTGCCTAAGGAATATAAACTACTCCCTCTGACCCATTTTAACTGTCCTTATTACTATTTTCATTTGTCCCAAAAATGTATCCAGCTTCTAATTATATCAGTATTTTCCAACAAACTCTCAGATATACCCTTAAAAAATATATAGATAAATTGGATCCAAATTCATAAATACATATTCTTTTGACAATATTTAGATTCTTTTTCCTTTTATAGTTATCAAAAATAAAGTCATATGTTTACTCTTTATTATATCCTACTTAAAAATAGTCATTTATTCTCTTTATATTTAATAAGGTACAGTAGGAAATTCATCTGGTCTCCTTATTTTTTTGACTTAGTCAAAGCGGACATTTAAAATGGGACGGAGGGAGTATATCTCAAAGTAGCTTCTTCTTTTTTTGCATGCTTATTAGAGTTTTTCTGCATGTCTACTTTATTAGTATTCATTAATAATCAAAGTTTTTCTGCAAGACCTGATTTATTACGCTCAATCTTATATATTGCATATATGATTTTATTTCTTGATATCCTTGTGGTGATTGGAATACGAAGTTGTGTAAAACACAAAAGTTATGCTTATTCTCACAAAAAGAAACTTTTGATGATTTATACGATATCTTGGTTCTCACAAATTAAGAAAGTGTATACTCTTTTTCGAAAATGGCTAGGAAAAAATAAACCAACAAAGAAATTAGATACAAATTTACTTGTAAAATTGTTTGTCCGATTAAGCTTTGTGTATGTCTTTACTTGTGAAGGCAATTACTGTCATTCTACAAACGAGTAACATCACGTGGGGGAGAATTCTTAAATGAGCTTGCACTTACTAACAAATCTTTGTGGGGAACGTGGATGTGGTATTTAGGAGAAAGTTGTATCTATATTTCTTCAAAGATGAATGAACTTCGAGATCTTCATTCTGATTTCTTAGTTATGTCATCTTAAATTTGGCATGAAGACTTTAGTCTTGAATATCTCTAAAGGCTTGAAACCCGAGTCTCAACTAGTTTGTCAAGTTTTTGTGACAAATAAGGGGAGAATACATATGGTTTATGTTCTTGTGGATCATATTCATAAGGGGAGAATACCGTCCGTGTTGCTTACCTATGTACTTTTTCAAGGTATCAAGTAACACTAGTGGATTTAGCCTGATAAACGACTGTTGGGGCATGTAGTAAAACACGCATATACGACGTACACGGTCAGTAGCATAAAGGGTGGTATCTAGACCGTAGTAATTTTGTACGACGCTACGACATGGGTCGCATAGAAACGACGCGCATTAACCGTGGTAAACTTACTACTGTTAAGGTCAGTCGTATCCTTGATTCTGAATATTAAAAAAATGGAATCGGCTTCGGCTGAATCCCTTCAGTCAGAAGCTGAATCCATCTGTCTCGCTCAGATTAAATTCAAATTACATTAAAATGAATCTCAAATTTAAATTCAAATAACAGTCAAATGAATTTCAAATTCAAATTCAAATTTACAAATTCAAATACAGTTGAAATGAAACTCAAATTCAAATTTATAAATTCAAATAACATTCAAATACAAGTGAAATGAAACCCAAATTCATAGAAATGAACAGAAACTCAAATTAATAATCTAAAATACATTCAAATACAAATTTAGGTTCAAATTCAACAAAAAGAAGGATTGAAATCCTGAGTTTACTACAATTCTTCACTACAATTCTGTTACATATTTCTAATAATGACTCCAATCACTCCTGCAGCACCTTAAACAACATTTTGGCCTGCACATACATAAAAATCAATAGTCAATACCACTGCAACAGAGAACTTTATTAAGCTAGTGCAACAGAGAACTTTATTAAGCACAATGCAATACTCATTATACTACAGTTTAGTGCATTCAGGACTAGCAAGCATTACTACGGTTTACACTTTTATTAACAAGCATTCACCATGGTGCAATTTCAGGCCACAAGAATATGTAAGGCGTAAAAGCCATCAAGTCACGAAAAACTATTATCACATACTCAAATTATAGCAAAAACTTGTATCTAAATGAGTCATGGCAAGTCTAAATTATAAC
>JAJJMA010001880.1:11671-30019 GCA_023529015.1 Papaver nudicaule
GGAGGGAGATTAAATATTTACTATTTTTTCCAATTATACCCTTATATATACAATATAATAAAATTTAGAAATGACATATCTCTCTAATTATGACACATATAATTGTAAATTTTATATCGCTGAAAAGCATTTTAAAACATCTACGTAACGAGTATAAACATGATTATGAGATTATACATATTTAATGGATCAAGATTTAATGATAATGAAGGGTATTATTAGAAATATCACTATTATAGTTGGGATATCTCAAATAATGTGGGATAAGATTTTAAACTTACTAGCTCAAGTAATGTGGGACGGAGGGAGTACTACTTAGAGCATCTCCAACGGGAGATGTTTTAGCTTCCTAAAATTAAGGAATTTAGGATTTATTCAATTTTTCTTCTCCAATGGGAAAGTCTAGTGAGATTGTGATGATGATTTGTCAAGCGGTTATGAAGATATCCGCTTGTAGATCCTCTGGTTTTAGAAGATCTCCTTCAGGATGTGAAGGATTTTTTTAAAGTAAAATTTAGTTATTTTCTCTTTCAAAACTCTATTTTGGATTCAAAATTCAAATATTAATCAATGGGATTCTTCCAAATATACTCACAATCAAAGTTAGACTTTTAATGGTTGGAGATAGCATCTTAGAACATCCTAAAATTAAGGAAAAATTAGATTAAGGATGTCAAAATTGCACATCTACATAGAACTCACATTGACATCCCGTTGGAGATGCTCTTAATCAACTTGGACGACTGGTCTGAGAGGATGTCCAACTAAAGGGGAACTAAAGGAACCTTCCTTGTTCGGTTAGAAAGTTATATATTAACTAGTTGTCCAACATTAATCAGAGTAGTGCAGAGAGCGTGCACACTTAAAGCTATACACTAATAATAAACTTTTTTTTTTTTTGATCGGTACACTAATAATAAACTAATAATACCCAACTGTTCTTTCTTCTGGTTGTAATAAAGAACTCCTGTTCGATAACATCTCCATGTTCCATGTCTAATATGTTTGCATCTAGTTGAGATGTCCTTCTTATGTTTTTTATAAAACTAACTAATAGATAATCAAGCTAAGCAAGGTTCGAAATTAGTAATTACGTACCAGGCAGGAGTGCGTCTTTTTTCTTTTGATTTGGAGGTTGAATTGTTTTGGAGTAGAACGTAACGGTCCGAATTGTTTAAGTATTTGTAGGTTGGTGCGAAATGTATCCTTCCTTCTTCCCACCCCTGAAATATCCGTCCTGCTTTTTGCTCTATTCTTAGCTGCACCATAATGAATACCAATTTCAACAAAATTATATTGTTGGCTAATCGGTTAGATTAATTAGATTTTGTATTAATAAAATTGATTTGTTTTATTTCAAACCTGATCTTTTTCTAAAAGTGCTTGCCAGTCATTTTTCTTTAGTAATTCATGAGTGTCAACGCAACCAGGTGATGATAGTCGGTAATTTAAATCCCCAAGCCAAATAATTTTACTGCAAATCAAACACAACACCCGTCTCAGTTAAGCACTTGGAATTACACCCGTTCGTAAAAAATAAATAACCGCTTGAACCAAAGCCAAACTTACTCGTGATGCAAGATGTTATCCGGATAAATTTCTTGCTGAACTTTACGCGAACTAAGAAATCTCGTCTTCTTTAGTATTTCCATAACATCAGAATTTCTTCTAACTTCATCGCCTTCTTTTTCACCCGATGTCAAATGGGTGCACACGAAACAAAACGTCGTCCGATACAGCGTCATACTCATTGAAATCGAACCCTGAATGAAGAAGCAAAAGCAAGCATAAGCAACAGTTCATGCAAAGCGATTGAGACATTGAATGAAAAAGTGTGGTCTTAGACCTGAAAAGCGTGGTCTTTACTTTCAAAACAAGAGAAACAAGTGTAGAACGGTTTTAAATTACCTTATTACCCAGATAACCCATGATGCCTCTACCAACACAAGAAACCTTCAAATTACTAACATGCTGATATAGATCGGTACGAACCCATACGCATAAAAATATCCCAACCATTTGCTTGCTTGCAGCCAAACAATAACGATTCCCGGTACAACGGTTACTCCCAAACCGAGTCGATAAACCAGCTGGTGGAGCAGGTGAACCTTCGCAACTTGAATTTGAACTTGAAGTAGAATTTGATGAAAAATTATAAGGTTCATATGATGATTCATCGATTTCTAAGTCATGGTCCATGGATAATAAGTCAGAGAAACTGGTTCTGGACTTAGTCTGGTTAGGTTGTTGCTGAATTTGGTCAAACTGAGTAGGAGAAGTAGAAGACTGTAGTTGTTGTTTCAGAGTGATCAGTTCTGATGCATCTTGTTGTTCACAAGTATCATTATTGTAATTCTCATGAAATTCAGTGTCTTTTTCATCTGTACTGTTCAAAGCTTGACGTATGAGGGACAGCCACTTGGCTGCGGGACCGTTATCTTCCGCACCGAATACATTCCCTGCGTTTAATGGGACAATTTCTTGAAACCTGTATGAACAGAGAAAGTAACAGAATTAGTCCTTATTCAGTTAAATTTACAGGGTTACCCGTAGACAGAACCAAGAAAGCACTGATCAATAGGAACAAAGTTAAGGGTAAAATGGTCATTTGCGGATTTGACCAGGGAAGAGTACCAAAGGCTCTGTGTATTCTGTATTGAAAGCTCAAAAGCAAGCTGGTTAAGGGTATGAGCTGGGGGCACTATTGATGTGGGTCCCAGATCAAGTGCAGTGTACATCCGGGGTCTATTTGCGTTGAATTGTACAATCTAGTTTTAAGGATCTCGGCTTCATAATTTGGACTAAGTTATAGTGATTCCCATTGTTTTCAGAACCTCTTAAGATGTTTTACAACTTCTAAGCTGTACTGATACACATTGTTCTTCTAAATTGATGGAATGCGTTGATATTATCCTGTAACTCAAGATGTAGATGATTTTCGAATTCAAGTCGTAGCTATGGACACGGATACGTAACCAGTTTCGGCACCGGCCTCGGCTTCCTAAGTAGACTACATTAGGTAGAAGGTAGGTATTGGAGAGACAGTACATACATACCCAAGAACATAAATATCAGCCGGAGAATTTGTACATAGCCAGTCTTTTATGTTTAGTCCTTCATGTGGTGATTTTCCTCCTACATTCCATGTCCCTACAAACAACCTGTTTACCGGGAAAAAAAAAAAAAAACTAGATTTGATTAATTTATACTCTTCTAATGAAAACACAGCTAAAAAGTTTAAGAACTTTAATCGAATTAACAAAAATGGAATCATATTATCAACATCAAAAGTAATTAAGATTGCCATTTTTATGATCAAAAAGGTGAGAATGTAAAAATGATTGTTACTGTATTTAGTTACCTTTGGTTAAGATCATTGGTGGCAGTAGATGTTTCTTGTTCAAATGACCTTGGTCTTTTTAAACTTTCCGATGACTCGACTTGCCACCCTGATCATAGCACAATGAATTTTGTATGTCAGACCTCAATTGTACACCATTAATATCTCGAGTAAGAAATTATGTATGTATACCTGTAGAGATGTCTCTTGGAACCATTACATATTTGTCTCCATCTGAGCAACTCTTCCTTCTCATCTCGTTTGTACCCACTGCCGTTCCTACAAATTCAACACAATAAAAAGACTATTCGAAATCGCAGAAGATGAAACAAATTTTACAAATTAGAGTAAAAGAGGAGAAAACAGAAAAAGTGACTACAAAGAAGTAACTAAAAACCTTTTATTGTGTAATCAGAATGAAACTCATCAGATCTAGTCTTCATATTCAGCCATTTTCTCACAATTGTTTTAGGCCATGAAGATGACTGTATTGAAAAAAAATCAATAGTTGTGTCAGTTCGTATCATTAATTAAGATCTGTTATCGGGAAAAAAAAATGTTACTCCAAAATGTTCATATGTACGTACTCTTTGATTTGTACTGAATTCTTGCCTCATCTCATCAAGTTTGGTAAATTCACTGAACACATAAAGAAGAGTAAAAGATTAATTCATCAATCACACGCGAAATCTTCATTTTCTCTACTATGAAGAAGAAGGAAGAAGAAAAGGCTGGAAAAGCCGAAAAGAAAAAAGCTTTGAAGCTCTCAAAAAATGACAAACGGGAATCATGAAGACAGATAAATGCAATATAAAGCAAAACAAAGATTATCATGTCAGGTACATATATGTTGCGAATGACAACATTGCTAGCTAGCTTGATCAATCATAGCACAGAAATCAAGATATTTAAGAAACAGACAAATCACAAGAATCCAACTCGACTATCATTTCTTCCCTTCATCAAACTTAATAAAATTCAGTCAAAAAAAAATTCACATACTTTTTCCTGCAAAAAGAAAGAAAAAACTTACAGCAGCTAAAGATTGATGTGAGTAGTCGTTTTGTATAAAGAGAATACTCAAATCACACAGAACAGAAATGGAATTGCTTATTCAGAAATTTGATTCTTTCCTCTTCTTCTTTCTCTCTAGCTATATATAGCTTCTGCAGATTTTTAGTGTTAGGAATGACACAGAGATAAACAGGGTCCAGTCTTCTTTCTCTTCTTATTCACTCTGATTAACCAACTTTTTATTTCGATTATAAAGGGTTCAATTAGTATTACTAGTCGCTAATACTACTCCTGGATGTCGGATTCAAGGTTTAATTTGTAACCACGTGGCAACGCAATAGAAATTTACCAATTCCATGTAATTTACGCATTTTCCCGATATATAAAGTCTTTTTTGTTTTTAAATGGAAAGGGATGGATATAATTAACGGCTGTGGATTACATTTACTTTTAAGGTTTCTAACAAGTGTCACTGCCGGAGCCGTTTAAGTACTATTTTGAACCCAACTCCAAAAGTGGGAGAAGGATATCATGATTTCACATCTCAGATTGACTGCGAATAGGATCCGTTAATTTCGTTTGAACCATCGCATATCACATCAGTTCGAATTCCGTATGAAATATAACGGGCCCACGAAGGCTCATTTTGATGGTCCGATTAAAAAAAAGATATCGTGGGCTGAAGTCCTACGGTTTAACCCACCTCTCACATGCGGCGGTACCTTAACTCGCCTTAAAACGCACCCCTATTTTTTTGGTAGGTGGCAGGTTGGGGGTTTCGCCTCATGTGAGAGGCAGATAAACTGTGGGACTCAGCCCAAGGTACGTTCATCAAAACTAGGGCTGTCAACGGATACATATCCGTCGGATTTTTGGAAATCCGGTTCCGATAGTGTTAAGATTATCGGATATCCGTTATCCGATAATATCCTATAGGATCAGAAAAACCTGTATCGATTCCGATAGTGTTAAGCTATCGGATATCGGATATTTATCCGCTAAAATCCGGTTTCTTAGCACATCAGCGTGTTAGTCACACAACACCATCCTCTCTGTTTCGTCGGATACACAAATCTGACAGCACAAATCCAAAATTTCTCACAGAACCAGCAGATCGAACTCATCCTCAAAAACCACACATTCAAACACCCATTCAACAACAATTGAGCATAACCCAAGTTCCTGAATCATCATTCAATCTCGAATGCAGCTTCAGATTATTCAATTTCATCTTCAGTCATCTTCAATTTCTCTCAGTAGCTGCAGAAAACAACATCAAAACCCTTCTCGCCACCATCAAAACTGAAACAACATCAACAGTTCGTCATTGAAGAAGAACGATAAGAAGAGAGATAATAGTAAAAATAGAGATTGGAAGAGGGATCGATGAAAATCTTCAGTAGAAATTTTCATTTTGATGGATCTTCTTGAAGAAGAACCAAAACATAATTATCCAGAAACTTTGAAAAGAATTAAGAGAGAAAATTCGAGAGGTTAGGGGAGTGAAGGAAGATGCAGAAAGAAAGCGATAAGGTTTTGAGTCTTCACCTAACAAACGCAGAGTAGTGAACGTGTCCTAATTGCTTTAACACGTGGAGTGGAGAACTAAAATTACTAGTATATCCCTGGGCTATCGGATATCGGATATTAACGGAACGGATGAGGCTAAATCCGATTTCGATACTGTTAAGGAAAAAAGTCCGATAATAAATCCGATCCGATATCCGTTATCCGATACAACGGATAAAATCCTATAGGATGTCGAATTTCCGGAATCGGTTTCCGGATACCGGACAGATATTGACAGCCCTAATCAAAACTAGGTTTGACTACAACTTCTTCTTTGCATAACATAACCTTTTTTTGTCATGTTTTCATGACAATATTGTTGTGCCAAGGCCAAACACTACACCTTTTGAGCTCTAAAAATCAAGAATTTGCTTAAAATTAATTCTATGAATTTCTTACCTTCCACAAGATATTTTTACATGAAAAAATGATGTCCATTCTACATACTTTGATCTCTGGTTCTATTGACAAACACAGTCGATAGCATAGAAAAGCTAGTTGCGCCCTTGGATGATTTTCGAGTCACAAGCTAAAATATGTGGTTTCTCAAACAAAAAAAATGGAACTAAATTTAGCTATATGTATTTATTTTTTTAAAAGATAGGCAGGTCTTTTATTTAATTTCGCAATTCGGATACAATTAGTACAATGCAAAAGATTAAAAAACATTTAAGAACCGCAAAATGATTATCCTTGAATTGCATGTCGACCAACCTAAGAGCCCTAGAAACCTTCACTGCATCATACTGAGACTTGACAGGGTTAGAAGTGTAGCTTGAAGACCAAAGTCTTGTGACACTCCTGAAGTAGCCAAAAGTAACCAAACACCACAGTGGATCATGGTGCAAAGACCCGAAGGTCTTCAAATTGGATACCTCAAAAAAGGAGTCCAATTGCATAACCAGTAAGAACGAACTGTAACCTTGAGTACCAAAACACCTGAAAGTCCTGAGGACCAACTTGAATCCATCTTCCATCCATCTGAACACAACAACAACCCTGAAACCAGCAGAATTTGTGGACTGTGAATCCACCTCCAGAGAACTATCAGAAAAGGGTTGGAATCCTGATAGTTCTCATCTGGGTTGATCATGGTTGGTGCGAGTGCTGGTTGTTGCCAGACACTCGCATACCCGAGGAAAGCAGTTCGATAGCCATATCTTCATCATCAAGCAGCTCCTCAATTGTGTGTAACTTTTGTTGTGTTGAGTGCAGGCCCGTTTAAGAACCAGGATTATTGTGTCTTCTTGATCTTGTTTTCCGACTACCTGGTGGCAGAAAAGCAGGCAAATTATGGTGAGAGTACGTATAAGAGCTGCCTCCATCCTGTTGTTTCTGATGATCAAGCTTCCTTGTTTTCTCTGGTGGTGTGTGAATGGCATCTTGCAAGGAAGAGTCAGCTGACTTTGTTGTTGAAGTTCGTCCTCTTCTTGTGCAGCTAATGACATTTTCCGATGATGCAACTTCACCTTGCTGAAGATTGTTGTTTGATGAGGAGTCAGCAGGAGCAACAGTTGTAGTTGGAGCAGAATCAACATGCATTATTTGGCGTTGTTGTGGGAAGAGATGATCCTGTTGTTTTAGTTTGCAGCTGTAGTTAACAACCATCTTTGGGATTCCATTGACCAATGAGACCTGGAAGAAGATGTTAGCATCGTCGTTATGCTGTATAAAATTCATGATGTGATTAATATATTCCTTGGCATAAAACTTCGGAAGATTTCCTAAACATGGGTTCAGAAGAAAGTTTTGGAGCGGGTCGGGTTCAGGTGAAGTCCAATGAGATGGGTCTGTATTAGCATTGTGATGAAAAGTCCCAATGTTAGTTAAGGGCACCCCTGTGAGGATCGCCTCCTATGTAGATAACTTAGTAAGCCTATTCTCCCTAATTTTCTTGAGCGTTTGCAGCAATCTGAGATGATTAGTTGTTGCCTCATCTTGAACTTCCTTGGTTGCAGAGACTGTTGCTGAGCTCAATTGTTTTGCAGGTACGATTTTCGTAGGGTGCACAATGGATGGCTTGTTTGCAACCGGTTTTCATTGACGATGAGCCATATTTGGTGCAAGTGTAGAAGGTACTCTGTTAGCGTTTGAATAGGTTGAAGAAGAGGAACAAAGATAATGACTTGGCATGTCAATATCCATTACTCCACTACTTTGCGTAGAATTTGCAGAAGATCCAGGAGAGTCAGAAATTGGCAGTTTACCCTTCTGGATGTTGACTTGCTTGCTGGCAGAGGTTCTGTGCGCTAGCATCTGAGATTGCATGTCAGAATTTGAAGAAGGTTGAGCAAGAGAAAGCTGAAGATGGTCTCTTCTAAACCTTCTCATATTGTTATTGAGTTTTTTAAAAGGGAAATGAGGGTAGAAGCGATGCAATCTTGTTAAATCAGCAGTGCATTGATTTTCCAAATGGTTCATAAAGCCACACTTGAAATAGGTAATCGACAGATTTTGATAAACCAGTTGTACCCACTGCTGAATTCCACCAACTTCAATAAAGAAACCAGGCATAACTGGACTAGATAGTGGGATTTGAATTCTGACTTGTGGCGGTTTAAGGTTGGGATGGAATTCAAGTCCAAGTCCAGTTTTTGTGTGAGCCAAGACCGCTTGAAGATTATCAATAATCTTAAGTGAATCAGGTAGAGCCAAACATTGAACCCAAAAGGCAGCTTTCATAAAACAGATTGTAGGGAACTTCAGAAAATTCTCCCAATCTTCAACCAAAAAAACAAGGCCATTGTATATCCAAGTTTGCTGATCTAGAATCAACTTTTTATGTTGAGGGTCTTTAAGAGTTACCTGGAAAATACCTGATTTGGTAGTTGGTTGAACATGCATGATCTTCATGAGACTCCATGTGGTATTGAGAACTCTGTTGATGTTAGATGAGGTAGTATTACCTGAGAACACTCGAACAACAACATGCAAGCCAGATTTATCATGCATGAGAACTGTCATCATATCCGAGAGATTTTGAATAGTGGATTCTTGTTGATTCCTTTTGGAATCTGATTCCCTTTTTTTGGTTTCTATAGCGGTTCTTTTTGTTTGGATTAGTAGTAAAAGGTAAAGAAGCGGTAGGTTTCTGTTTTCTAATAGTTTGAGCAAAATATAGAGGTTTGTACTCTGATGAAGGTCGAGAAGGATATTGAGGATCAGGATAGAAGTTTTCTTTAATCATAGAGAATATAAGTGATATTCTCTCGACTGCTGAGAACAAAACTTAAGCCAGTGGAAAAGTGAAACATGCGCACAGAAAACAGCGAAAAAAGAAAAGAAATAAAGAGAAAGTGGAGAATTGAAGCCAGTATATTGGTGAGTAGAAGAGGTAGGGGAGAATCAAGAAAAGTTGCAAGGTTAGTGAAGGTGAAGACGCAAAGCAAAAAGAAAACGAGGGGCTCAAGGAAAGGTAAAGGAAAGGATCGATGAAAGGGTGAAAGTAAAGCTTAGCTATATGTACTTATATTGCGTGATCATGAGGTCGCATTTACAGAAAAATAATACTTATGCTATTCACATGCTTGATTTTTACAATCACAAGCTAAAATATGTGGTTCAAAAAAAAAAAAAAAAAAAAAAAATTTGTGTACTTGTAATTGCGTTATCATGAGGTCGCATTTACAGATTAATAATACTTATGCTATTCACGTGCTTGATTTTTACATAATTTGACAACACCAAATTTGATAATAATAAAAATTGTCATTTCATAATAAAATTTTAATATTTAATATTCACAGGTGTATCCATTATGCAAATATTTTAACGGTTTTTAAATTTTACAAAAATCTTATTTGTACTTTAGAAGATATATAAATTTTAAGATTTTAATTTACTTTTAAAAAAATGACATTTTTATAAGTATGCAATAATAGATTTTACCCTCAAAAAGATGTGTTGTGTTAGTTGTTATAGGTTGATGATGTCGGAGGTTACTTCTAATATTAGGGTTGGAACGTAATGTTGGTGACAAAGAAAAATGCTTTCTCCTTCCTTTTCTACATTATCATCTTAAACCAGACAATAACTTTCGGTTTTAATATATGTTTCAAATACGTATTTTGCCCAGTTCTTAATTATCCTGGCGAAATTTCGGCATAACATAAAAAAATGTCGGCATTGTTTTTTGACAACCCAAACCCGAAATTTCGGCTAATGGGTGACTCAGTTTTATGGTAAAATGTCTAGCCTACCCTTTGCCATTAACTTAACCTAAACATAGACTTAGCCACCGAACCCATTCCGCAACTTCTTCTTCTTCCTCTCATTCTTCCCTCTCATACATCTCTGCAACTTATTCTCCTTCCTCTCATAATCAATCTCTCATACATCTCATTTCACAAATTCCCTCGCTTATATCTTCCATTCATTGTATACAATCGATAGGTTCTTCTTTATTTGATTTTAACGTCGATTATTCGTCGTTACTCGATGATTGAATACCGAAATAGAAAAAGAATCATCTTCGATTATGCCTCTGAAAAAGAAAGGAAAAGATACAAGAGAAGCTGCTGCTAGTACTCCTCCTCCTGGTTCTTCTAGTTCTACTGAATTTGAAGATAAACCTACATGTGATGCAGAAATTGATGCCATGTTTGGTGACATAACAAACCCAACCATCGAGGAATCTCTCAACAATCAAACAATGGTGTCGGTGAGGTAATTAAATCTTACAATTTGTTGTTTTTGTATTTCAATTGGGTGGTTTTGTGTTACAATTAAGTGGTTTGCGTTTCATTTTTTTGCCGAATTCTAGGATTTGTCGAATGCATATTCGGTAGCAAAGTTATACTACGAGAACACACTGAGTCCCCGAATTTATGAAATCGGTGCATATCTTAGCTACCGAATTGAGAGTTATATGTATGTTGCCTTTTATTCAATAATCGGTTGGTAGTTGATCTGTGCAACCGAATTCTGTATGTTACTTAACACCTGTAGTCAAATTTATAGTGATTCGGTCACTCGATGGTTTCTAAAGGCACCGAATTTGTCAATGCGGTAGCTTAATTTATGTCACCTGTTACCGAATGTTGTGTTTGTTGTGTAACATGAGTTCATTTGATTTGTAACTGATATGTATAGGGCAAGGGAAAGGAGAACTATGCATATAAATGACACCCAAGATCCCCAAAGTCTAGGAGCACGCATTCCCGGTGGTAAGAAATTAGGAGCCAATCACCGCAATAAAAACTACCATAATCAACAGGACGCGGCAGTAACAAGTAGTTCCCAAGCTGAACCTGAGATTGACGTACAAGAACCGGAGGATAAAGAAGAAGCAGACGAGGATGAAGAAGAACAAACCGAGGATGAAGAAGAAGAAGAAGAAGAAGACGAGAATGAGTGTTGAGGTGATTTCCTTCGGTGGACGCTGACTCAAAAATAATATTTCTTCGACTGGACGTTTTCCCTTTCGAGAAGAGAGAGGCTGAGACAACGATAGATTATTCATCTTTGAGTAAAAGAGAAAGAAAAATCATTGATGATATTGGGTTTGAGAGTGAGGGTGGGTTTTATAGTGTGCAAGAATCCCCAACAGGTTTTTTAATTTACTACCGTTTGAAAATGGCCACCTAGGATTTTTATTCCGTTGGAAAATTGAAGGTACAAATCTAGCCAATAGTAGGCTAATTCGGTTGATCATCTGAACATATCGTGCCGAATATAGCAAAACGGTAGCTCTCTATACCACCGAATATGGAAAAAAAATGGCACAATTCTGGAACCAAATTGATTAACATTCGGTAGATCGTGAGTGTGTAATGTTACCGAATGTATGGAAGTACAGTATAAGATGGATCATGCGGTAGCTCTGTGCTACCAAATATAAACCTGCAACAACAATAAATTCGATGAAGGATGGATTATATGAAAAAATTCAACCATTCTATTGACTAAATGATCATTTAGAGTAATGTTCAATTCAGTTGGCTTCATCGGATTTTCTCCAGAATGTACTTTTTTTTTTCCTTTTTCTTTTTTTTCTTCATCTACTCTCAAACTCAACGAAACTTAATCTAATCTACCGATACTATTAATAATGGTTTAATGATTAGGCCTAATCAGTAGCTTAACTTAGCACTAATTAGTTTAAATAGTTTAGTTAGTAAAGGGTAGTTTAGTCTTTTAGGATAAGGGTTAACCTATTTAGGTTTGGGTGGCCTGGTTTTTTGGTAAATACTACCCGACATTTTTTTAGCTATGCCGAAATTTCGCCACGGTAATTATATCTAAGACCTGGGTAACACTCGGGATTTATAAATTTAATAATTATTATTATTTCTAGAATAAAATATAGTATGTATTTTAGTGATCATTAAGTTTCATATAGTCTGCACTGCGTTACTATCAATTAGGTTTACCTTATTTTTCAGGCAATTTACAATAAATCGTTTAGAAAGTTAATTAACGGATGTAGATAATAATATATTATTATTATTATTTGTTTTTGTAGTTTTTTTTTTTTTTTTTTTTTTTTTTTTTTGGCTAAAGGGGTCCCATTTTTATTAGAGCAAAAAAGCAAAAAGATTAACAAAGTGCAAGCATATCCTACTAGACATGCCTAGTAGGCCACCATAAATCAAAAATATTGGTCGTGGCCATTACACAGAACATAAAAAACAAGGCTAGGTCCTCTAGAACCTATAGTAATTGTGGCCTGGCCATTCCACATCAGTTAGAAAACCAGGCCTTCCAATATAGGAATCTAGCTGGCCAGCAACCAACGCTTTGGCTCTTTTGGCCATTGTATCAGCTGCGAAATTAACCTCCCTGTAAGCATGTTCAAACTTGATCTCTTGGTAGTGCCTTCTCAACGCCATCCATCTAAGCTGCAAAAACCATGGCACAAAGTCATTATTAAACGAGCTCATTACGCCTGCAAAATCTGATCTAACCCTCACCTTTATGTGTGGCCATCTCTTGGCCCATTCCAAACCGTAAATAACTGCGTACACCTCAGCCATGTAGTTAGTGTTTAAGCCTAGGCTAACACTTAATGCGCCAAGCACGTCAGAATCAGAATTTCTGGCCACAATCCCAGCGCCAGATGGACCAGGATTGTCAGTTGTGGCACCATCACAGCAAATCAGCAGCTCATCCATATCTGGTGGTTTAAACTCACAGTCAATTGGTATGCTTTGCGTGAAAACCTTGTGCTTTACCCCAAAGAAATCAGCAATCTTCTTGTCGTCCATTGAATTGAACATAATACTCTTCAATCTGATTGAATTATTCGAAATAATGCTAAAAACTCTAGCTTTGAACTTAATCCAATGGATCTTCTTATTGTCCATCTTCATAGCATTCCTTTTTCGCCACAGCTCCACACGCACAGTTATGTTGGCCACCAACCATAATTCACGCACCAACATGCTCTTACCTTAAGAATTCATCCATGTTGTCACTATACTTTTATCAGACACAATATTAAAGATTGATTCAAGCCAGTCATAAGCTCTTTGAGCAAATGCACAATTCCACATCAAGTGTTTTAAGCTCTCTTTATCACGGTTACAGTTTAAGCAAACTGACATGTAAACAGCTTGGCGTAGCCAAGCCACCCTATCGTCAGTAGTGCAGCAATTTTCTTGCATAAGCTTCCAATAGTTGGCCGCCAGTGTTGGATGCACACAACGTCTCCATATTAGCTTAGCCTCTTCCATCTCACCTGGATACACACCCATCTTTTCTCTGAAGTAGATTCTAGCAGATTTAGTCGTAAATTTTGTAGTCGTTTTCTATTTAAAGGGAGAGAAAATTTTATAAGATTAGAGGAGGATGTATAAAGAATATACCAGAGGTCGAAAGAGTAAAACTTACAATAGCTAATAGAAAAAATATTAATTTAACACTGACTTTATTAAATTTCAAGTGCATCATTTTGCTGCAGCTGCACCCCAAGAGAAAACTAACACCTCAGCATTCTCACTTAAATCTTGATATGTTGTGAAGCTATACCTTATCTTCAAAAATGCAACAATTTCACTCTATCTGTAGCGTCCACACCGCTACTGCCGGTATTAGTCTCACACAATTTTACCTGAGGTGAAGAGGCGTTTGGTTGGCCAAGTTTTAGCTAGAGCCAGCATAATGTCAGGAAAACCCATGCCCAATATTTTGTATGGAGCTGGGAAAGACCAAACTTGATATGCCACCTAACAATAAAACAATATATGCTCATGTGATTCAGAGCTATCATCAAACAACACATAAGAGTTATAGAGGGTCGGTTAGCTTGTTCTATCCTGCCAAGTATTTTCTCTCTCTATTCTCTGTAGAGCTCCTTCTCAAAACCCAAAAAACACCCACCACCATTAACCCTTACTGCTCAGATCTGAGCAAATTTCTTCCATTTCATTGATAGTTAGTAGTTTAGATTAGGTTAGTTTTAGTTTTTGCTTCAATCTCCATTGCTTTTAGGAGATTTTCATGGTTTTTTGTGGGTTTTTTGCCCTTTTTGTTTATGTCTTCTCATTTATGGAGATTCTTTATGTGCTCTCATGGCATTTCTTTGTGATTTTAGTGGAGATTTAAGTGGAAGTTCAAGTATGATGATCAAGATTCAAAACTTTGAGCATATTACTCTTTTTTATGCGAAGATCTCTTTCGCTATAAGAAAATACTATATCCAAATGGTTGGACTATAATCCAAAAATCATTCCTTCAATCTTTGGGTTGTTTGGTACTCTTGTTGGTGTTTCGTTATTTCTCTTCACGAAATGCTCTTTGTTAGTACCTTTTTTTTTTGTATTTTGAACTTTGATGTTCTTGAAATCCATGTAATCTCAATTTTGTCACGAATGAAATTTTATAAGATTTTATAAAAAAAAAAAATTTTTTTATAGAGGGTCGTACCTTTATTTCATAGCATGTCTAAAGAATTAAGTTTCTCATGTAGTGCACACCATATCAAAAATTTAATATTATGTGTTAATAAGGGAAATTATCAACACCATAAGCAACTATCAAGTTTGCATACAAGTATATCTGATTGGGAATACACATGATGAATACATATTCCATCTTCTAGTATCATGTATATTGCCCAAAGGATATCTGACAACACATTATCAAGTTTGTAGCAGATGTCACTGTAGTACAGTGGTAAATCGTTGGTGATGACACCGGCGACCTGAGTTCGAAACTCGTCTGCATCGGAGTGGGGGAGATTTTTCTTTATTTCTTTGCCTAGCTACCTGGGCTTGCAGGTAGTTTGGGATTCTGTCCAACTTTAATATAACCTTTGAAATTCAAAAAAAAAAAAAAAAAAACTTATCAAGTTTGTAGAGAAGATAAAATATTTACACCAAAACGCAAACAAAAAATAGAGTTTGTAGAAACTAGATGATTTGTCTCTACATAAATAGTCCTCTAACAAGAGACATTATAAGGAGTAGAAAGCTTACCAGACATTAGAGAAATATAAACCATAATTCTCTACGCGGAGGTCATTATTTGACTATCATTTGAGGAAGTTCACATTTTGCAACAACAAGACTTAAGTTTAAAATCCCTTAATTTCAATGGCGTAAAGGTTTAAATTCTAGATTGTCCTGCGTGTACTGGCATGTACAATTTCTTCATTCAATTTACATCATAAAAATTCAACAAATGTAAAGTAATTTTTTTTTTTTTTGCTCAGCAAAGAAAGATAAATTGATCAAAAAAGAGAGAGTAAGAAAAAGCTTGTACCACCCTTATAGTATAAAAAAACAGCAATCAAAGAAAAAGAACTAATAATATGCTACTAGTGGAGCAGAGCTAGAAAGTAGGGAATTAAAGATTAGGCCAATTGAAATAAGTTGATTAGTAATCCAAATATGCCACATGATGATTGAAGGAAAGAAGTTCCAGATGGTATTGCGTTCCTTGTCAGGAAAATTGAGATTCCAGGAATGAAGGGTTGATATGTTGTTGTCAGGGATGGTGAAAGACCAATGAAGATTTGATTGAAAGAGATTCCACAACTCAGTGGCAAAAGAACAATGAAGGAGCATATGCTTAACAGTTTCCGGTTCTTGCTGGGATATCTATTCATCTTCTTGGCAGACGATCTCTTGTAGGTGGCAGTTTCTGATGCCATGTCACCTTGAAGATTGAGACAAATTCTTCTTAGAGGTCAGAGACCATTCAAGCACATCATCAACACCAGCTTGTAAACGAAAATATTGCAATTTAGTTTGTAAATTTGGCATCTCTCTTCTAGCATTTGTGTTTAGTCTGCTAGGTTCAGCTCTCAAGTAATGTTTCCATTAGTTTGCTCACAAACTTCAGCAACGTATTTTTCTTTTGATCTTGCAGGCTTGCAGCAGCATATAGTGATGGAAATTTAACAGATAATGGTGAGTTAGATATCCAGTTATCATGCCAAAATCAGACACTGTCACATCCATTTACCTTGAATCTAACATTTTTTTCCTGAAAATTTCCTTGCAATTCATGATTTCCCTCCGTACTGATCTTCCATATGTGGACTTTGGATATTTAGATATCCAGTTTACAGTATCAACACCATATTTCTCAGCTATAATCTCTTTCCATAACACATCATTTTCCTTTGCAAACCTCCATAGCCACTTGCATAAAAGAGCATTATTCATTCTCTTAAGACTTTTGATTCCCAAACCACCATTATTTTTTTCTGTACAATACATCCCATCTCATTAAGTGCATTTTTCTTCTTCCATATTTTATCATGCCAACAGATGTAAAGTTTTGGAGTCAGAAAGTCCAGATAAGCTTTTTCTTCGTGTCAACGATTCCTGATATAACATTTTATCCCTAGGAATGAAATTTTCAAAAATAAAAATCCAAATCCTTTTGACTTAAAGTTCTATCAGACAATTGCAAATGTTCTAACTGTTGTTGTTAGGAATACAACGGGTTTTCTGTTATGGTTTGCTTCCATGTTGAGTTTGGTTTCCTAATCCAATTAGGAAAGAGTTTACTTGGTGGCCAAATTTGTATTCTCTATAAGACTAGAATTGAAGGTATAGATATCCAAGTAGAAGAGTGGTAAAGCCTTGTATTTTAGGTGTTTGTTCTCTTGTTGGGAAGGGTCGGGTGCTACCGTGAAGGTCAAAGTTCGGTGTGAGAGAAAAAATTATAGATAGAGGATTTTGGAATCCTATGGTTTAGGGCTTCGCCCTAATCCAAGTTTCTTGAGTTTTTGTTATTGGCTACTGAGAAAAAAGTGTTGAAGAGAAGATATGAGGCTGGTTTGAACAAATGGTTTAGAGAGTCGATTTATAAGATTTCTCAATGTTATCTTAGGTATGTCTTGGTAACTCTTCGGCTTGGGCTTTTCATGTGGGGTGTGGAAAAAACATGTAATGATCTTTACTTAATGAAAATTTTTTCTAGTGATGGTGGTCGTGGAGTAGTCTACAAAAATAAACCACATATATATTGTGCTGTGGTTGTCTGCTCGTTTATCTTTTGTCTCTTATTATTATATCTCCTACATGCTATAGGATTACAGTTTGATTCAGCTAATAGTCCATCGTGATCATGTATTCCAGTGCATTCGGGGTACCAATTTCCCGAACAGTTGCAACGTTTTCTTTTTAAACGTTTTCACAAGGTAAAAGTCCCGCAAAATTCGTATGGACAACAATAGGGAATTGCAAGCACATGCATGGCCTGTATTGTATTTATTTGTTCTAGCTAGAATTATGAATTTGAAGCCTCTTTTTACACTTTTCTCGATCGCACACTGCCTGGTACTCCCTCCGTTTCAAAAACATAGACACAAAAAACATTTTTCTAAAAAATAGGGAACTTAATTGAACTAAAAATATTTCACTAAAACTAATTTTTTTTATATGATTGGTTTATTTTTAGTTTCATTAAACCAATCATAAAAAAAATTAGTTCTAGTCAAATATTTTTAGTTTAATTAAGTTCCCTATTTTTTAGGAATGTTTTTTGTGCCTATGTTTTAAAACGAAGGGAGTATTATCTAACGTACCTCCTCAAGCGGTTAGATATTGGATAAAGAATTTAATGTTGAATGACTCACTGAATATAAAGCCATTCCAACAATTTAATTGAACTTCGTTCATTTACGATAAAATCTTGTTCTAGTGACAGAATCTGCACCTTCAGATCTAAAACAAAGACTTGTCTACAAAATCTCCCTAGCTCGCAACCAAGGACAACTAAAACAATACTCCCTCCGTCCCACATAAATTGAGCTAGTTGGGATTTGCACAATTATTAAGGCAAGAAAGAGAGAGTTTTTTTTCCATGTTTACCCTCAACTATTGTTATTATCCCACCTCAACTCTCTTTCCTAGGACCACTCTTCTTTTAACTTAAAAAGGGTAGTTTTGAAAGTTAATGACATAAAAAAGAACTAGCTCAATTTATGTGGGACAAAATCAAAATAGAACTAGCTCAATTTATGTGGGACA
>JAJJMA010001896.1:0-23812 GCA_023529015.1 Papaver nudicaule
CCTTTATACGGATCTTCAGCACCAGGGACAGAGAACCATGTAAAGAAGCTGTATACACAGATGTAAACAACGGATTAGTATCTACGACAAAAAATATCTCTGGAAGTAGCTTAAGGGGTGGATTTCTAGGAAGTTCCAGCAAACGGGCATTCTAGTTTCGTGCTACTATGCCATGTACCAATTTATTTACAACAAAGACACTCAAATAATAAAAAGGGAACAAACCTTTCATCAGTGTTGTAAGTAGATGACCTTCGACCCCCCTCCTTAACAAGAATATTGTCTTTAGGTCTACATGTAATAATGTCCTTCAAAAAAGAAAGACAGTATTAAATTGATTTTAGATGTATTACTGTGCCACTTATGTTGTCTAGAGGTTTCCTAACCTTGCCCTCCTTCCACCTGATTTTGGTACAAGTTACACTAGGAGTTCCATCATCGGAGAATACGAATGTCTTTGTGAGACTTGAATTTTCGAAGTATGGATTTACATCAAAGTCCTGCAATCAAGACAAACATACTTACCTGAATTCAGTAACAAACATAGATCAAAGAGCAATAATTCTTAAGTATCAGTAACACAATTTACACAAGTTCTAATTCAAAAAAAGGGATGCTCATACAAAGATACTCACAAATATGATCGAGTACCCATATTCCACATCTGCAACATCTTTCACTTCCAAGGTCTTCAGAAACGTGAATACCTGAGACAAAAAGTAGAGAATGCTCAATTACAAATTAGGATTTCAGGATTACAATCAATCCCTAAATACACGGATAACATATATATAGATATATCTCAGACACAGGATAAGAAAACTCAATATAGGTCTCTCCCAATTTCTCAAGTCTAATTTCATAAAATAAAGAGCTGAACCTTTTTGTCTTCTTCAGTCAAATGAGATCGGAGCTTACACAAACACTGCATACAGTATATACGCAACAAAGATGTCAAGTAATGAGACTACACAAATATTCAATAGTTAGGAGATGGTAAATCAACAGTAGAGGGTGGATAAAAAAACATACAGCAGTTCTCCAGAATTCAGGAAACAATGTGATATAATAATTTCTCTCCTCATAATGAAACTGTCCTCTTTTTCTGGAGCGCCGATCCACAAACATAGCTACCTTTCGTTTCTTAATCCTATACCTCTCCTCCAATTCCGACATTGCACTGTCAGACAACTTATTAATCTATGTCATTGGCAAACAAAACTCGTCAATGATCATGCTTTTAAGCACCAATTTGTTCCAACAATTATAAATATAGTTGGGAAAAACGGGTACCACTTGAGGAAATAATGAACAATAAATTACTATGCTTGAAAAAATATAGAACTTAAATGCGACATAATATGAACTGGTAGAAGATTTTAATCATAATTGGCATGCCTTACAGCTTTGATGCCAGCAATATAGATATGTAGGCGTTTTAGACATATGAGCAATCAATACATGTTTTACACAAGACCTCCTCGTGAAAGTTTAAATCCATGCCAAAGTAAACAAATCAGCAAGAATAGTACAGCTCTGTAGTTTCATTTTGCAGGTATCTTGAACAGCGGAACAAATATCTAAGGAACAATTTCAACCTGTCAGTGATGCTATAAATTTAACTGTCTTCTGCTAATAACATGGTCATAGCTCATGAGGTTGTAAAAAGAGGTAAGTCTGGTTGTCTAGCTTCGAGATTAGATTTATCAAAAGCTTTAAATCACATGAATTGGGAATTTATTCGATATATGAATGCATGTCCACTGTAACTGAATGGTGTCCCTGGTTTTAGTTTTAATAGTTAATCCCATAAGGGGTCTCAAATACTCATGATAGAATAGGAATTGGAATTCTTGAAAACTTGTGAGGTTTTCAATAGTCCTACGGGTAGAAATGTTAATTTTCAGAAGATACGCTAATTTCTGGACTCAAGTTAACGAATTTTGGATCAAGAAACTGGATGCTTTACCAAAAATAATCAGTAGACCTAAAATTTCAAAGAAAACAAAGCTATTTGACAGAAGAAGAAAAAGAATAAGTAAAGAGTCTCACCTGGACAATCGCTTCTCTTACTTTCAGCATAGAATCTTCTTCTCCTAACATTCTTCTGAATTTCAAATTCAAATGGTACGAAGAAAACCCTAACTCCTCCACCCGCCTTCTTATTTTCCTCCTACAAGAAAAGGAGCCAGTTCCCGCATTTGATTTGATCGAATTCCGCCCAATTGACCGTATATATTTGACTGACCGACTTGACATTCCGATTAACGCGCCCAACCAGCATTTTCGCACATTGGTTGCCCCTTAACTTACATATTGACTGCCCCATTAGGAATCATGGATAAAACCCCTCACTTTTTTTCAGACCTAAAATTTCCATCACTGTGATTCAGTGACACGAGGTGATGGAGATGGAAGAACAGAAGAGGTATGCTCTGGAGATGCTTGAGGAGATTCATAAACGTATTGAACAGGTTTTTTTTTTTTTTTTTTTTTTTTTTTTTTAAACGTATTGAACAGGTGAACACATTAATTTGCTGTAGTATTCCTTGTTAAGGGGTCTATAGTTCTCTTATATTGCACTCTTTGTGTATGATAAATTGCCCCAAAAGGTTGTTTGTTTGCATGACTGTTATGATGATTTGATTGTCTTATTTTTCTGTTTGCGGGTGATTTATAGAATAACCACGACAAATATACTGAAAGGACGATCTTGAAAGAGTTATATGACAAAAAGTATAGAGAGAAAGAGCTGCTTTTGAAGCACGATTTGAGCATGTTTCGGAGTGCTGTCTATCAGAGTGAGGCAGCCAAAAGTATACCTAACTTCTGGTTAATTGCTGTGCGTGAGCTATCCTCCTTTTATTTGTTTAGTAATTTATGGTTTTAGTATACATTATTTCCAGATTAGTCGATATGTTTGTTGTACTGATATCTCTGTTTGGCAATGATTTCAGTTCTTAAGTCATCCTGTGCTTGGCCTCCTCTTGAGTGAAGAAGATCAGAAGGTTTTAAGCTTCTTATCTTTGAATATATGAATATTTCCTCTTTATTACTTGTATGTGTTTACTGTCTAATGGCCGAAACCTGACAGTTTTACTTCTTCAATGCCTGACATTTACATGTCGATGCAGGTTTTCAAGTTTCTGAGTTACATGGATTTTGAATATACTCGTATCGATGACAAAATAACTGGTTACAAGATTAATTTAGTAAGTTTCTTTTTTACCTTTCAAGGTGCTGAGTCTGTTGTCGTTTACCCTTTTGGCTAATTCCATCCATGTTTTTCTTGATTGCAGAGATTCAATGAGAACCCGTACTTCGAAAACGAAAGTCTCACAAAGGCATTCTCATTTTCTCCCTCTGGAGTGACTTACATAAGAGGTCCTAGTATCAACTGGAAGGAGGGAATGGTAAAGGAAATTTTGTTTATTAGCTCAAAATAAACTTTTATATCACATTGGTATATTTATCAGTTTTCCTTTTCTTCTCAAGGACATTACAACTGGACCTCGACATGCGATTTTTATTAAAAGAGGAGATGAGCAGAAGGTTACTGAGTATGGTACAAGGTTAGTATTCAGGCCTGGCTTTAAACTATATTACAGATGAGAGGTGTATGGTTCACTTTATCGCACTATCAGTACAGAAGTGATCGTCATTTTGGTCCTGCATGCATTTTACTAAAACCAAACTGGACTTTTCAATCTTTCTTAGAATATCCACATATCATTAAGTCATATTGACACTAGTAGTTTTCATACATTCACTTGTTCATGACCTGCAGCATCAAATTGTTAGTGTTGCGTTCTCTTTGCATATGCAGGCATGCATTTGTCGAGGTATTACACAAGTACATATGATGGCTGTAATTCTACCTTCTGTTTTGAACCATTTTTAATCTCGCTCTCGCATGACTTTTTCCTCAACGTTTGTGCTTGATTATAGTTAAGTTACTGGTACCGCTTAAACCTGCATGAAATATATGATGAGATAGCTACATGAAATGTAAAACCATAAATGTCAAATTTCCTCCCAAATTTTCAATGAAGGGTTGACTGTTAGGGTTTTGAGTAACTTACAGATACTGCTCAAACCTGGATGAGGTGTATGATAGGGTAAATTCAAACAACCGATATTACGCCTTGTGAAGCTTTATTTCTGCGCATGAAAACTTCCTCATGCCTGTACACATTTTGTCTTTTCCAGCTTCAAGGGATCATAAAAATTATGGCTACTGTACCTGTATTCAATTTTTCAGTTTCTAATGTTTGGATTCCTGGTTCATGGTTTTCTGTATGCTGTTTTGCAGTTTCAATTGTTAGGATCCTCGTAATTCTGATCACCTAACCTTAAATTGTAGTTTACTCTCTAATCTAACTTTCAACACCAACTTCCCTTGGCAATCTATGATCAAATATTTTCTGGTGGGTTAGATACGTGATCTAAACCTTTGTATCTTTTTGGTGTCAGCTTCTTTACCTGGTTTAGTGACAGCGAGGACCTTGGAGAGAGACTTAATGACGAGGTAACACTATCATTTTTCTCAAGATTGGAAACACTTAGTTTCTTGGTTTATACAAGTACACCTTTCTGTTCCGACCAATTTAAAGCAATTGGTTCGAGTATTTTAGTCCTTATTTGGTAAACCTATATCCAGTTAATTTAGATAGCTTTTTCATGGCAGGTGGCGGAGCTAATTATAGATGATCTATGGCCTAATGCATTTAAGTATTTCCTCTCAGTGAGTTACTTTTGTCCTGAGTCTATTTTATTGGCTTTTGTGTGCTGACCATTCGTCGGATTAACTTCTTTTGAGATTGCAGAAAATAAAAAAGAAACTTTTAACTGTTTTTACAAGCCTTGCTCGTTTCGTTTTTTTTGTCTGAACTTTTCCAAAGTAGATGTTTTAAAACAGATTTATGTGCATATAGTTGACTTTGTCCTCTCTATTCATTGTCATTTTCAGGAGGAAAGTGATGAAGAGAAGGAATGACAGGTAAGGCATTGGGGAAAAAAAAAGTAAAATTGTGTGTAGAAACTATTATGAAGGTTGAGAAAGTTCAGGTACAGAACTAATTATTTACGGTTATGGTTCTCCTTCTGGTTTTTATGAGGCCAGCAAATTAACAGTGGATATTCTGCAAAGTTTTATTTGAAGTTTATGTTATTTGTTGTAAAGACATAACTGCAAAATCTGATTATATAATCGCCTAATTTAGATGTGCTTCTGACTGAATTTTTTAACACCGTTTATACCGAGTATGAGAAACCATACTTGATTCTTCTGCCTCTCGTCAATAAGTAGATTTTTAAGAGTAAAATCACATTTCTGCACAACAAAGCAAAGCCTAAAATTTGCTTGAATTTTTTTAATGCCAATTCTGTATCTAGTTTCACAACTAGAAGCATGAACTGCAATGGTTTAGATGGATTTTGGTTCAGTTTATTATCGAGAGGTTATGTAACAGAAATTTTGGGGGCGTGATAACATGTATTTTATTGAGATTTTGATTTCTTCTAAGATGATAAGAAGTTGCATACAAACACATTAGAGGGATGCAGTGCGCATGGTTGACATTTTTATCTGTTCTGAAATCTAGTATTTTTTTGAAATACAAGACCGTTTTCATTCATAGAATAAAGGTTGTTACATTGGGCAGTACATATAACAGTGCAATACAAGAACTACCCTAGTAATAAGACATCTATGAACTACATCGAGTGCCAAAAGTAGATTCCTAAAAAAGTAGTAGTAGAGTAGCCTCAAAGAGCCAAGCAAGTAGTACAGCATCCAAGCCAACAAGAACGGCAAAGCTATCAACAACAGTGGCAAAAATGCCAATGTGAGAAAGCTAATTGACCATCCAAGAGAATGATCGAAGGAATGTGTATTCCAGACAAGCAGAACTAGTCTGTGCGCTCCTTTGCATTGCAAAGGCCAACCTAAAAGCCAGAAACCACCATCACCTGTATGTCTGGTACCACCATTGTAGAATCAGGATGAAAAACTGAAAAGAAAACAGCCACAAACCTATGTACAAGAAGAGCAAACACACCATACGACCCTAAAACTAGAAAGGTAGACAGATAACCAAGGTCCAGAAGCACCACCATCCAAAGCTGCTGTGGAGAAGTTGTAGGTTGTAGGACGATCAGTCCCCCAGAGAAGCACTGAAATCCAGTTGTCAACATATCACCTTCCGAACGCTAGGATTCAAAATTCCTAAATTCCTAAATCTGTATTTGCCAAGGATTGGGAAAAATTGAAATTCAAGAGAGAATTTCTAGCGGTTCACGAATACATTAAGCTCTCGGTATTTGGAGGAGGCCAATACCGATTCTCTGGTCTTCCAACAATGCCATTTCAAGCTGTTTTCTTGTTTGTTGTGGCCCTTGGCCCCTTGTGGGTGCAAAATTTCATGGCACAAAGGAAATTTATGGGTCCCTTCGGGGACATCAGATAAAATTGGAACGATACAAAGGAAATTTATGGAGGTAATTAGGTCAAAAGGTTAACTACTTATTTTGACCCCAAGACTTTTCAGTTTGGGTCCGTCCCCAGAAACATTCGAGAAATTGAAAAAAAAAAAAAACATTCGATATTACTCACCAATTGGACCAAGCATTGTCAGATTTTCCTTCCTCTACTCCTTCCCCTTTAGTAAGTTGTGCATCATAACTTTACCATAAAACCATATGATGTTATAAGCATCCAGAAAGTAAGTGCACATATCCGAAGAGAAGGAGCTAGCGGTGAATCAATCAATAAGTGATCTACAGTTGGTAACCGAAATGCTCTTGTAAGGGAATGGTTGTACCTGTTGCTGAGTGCGCATACATGAGTAGCAGTCTTTGACAAGGAATTTCTGGCTTACACCAAGTTAAAATACAAACTAGGTAAAAATAAAATACAAGAATGAGACGACCTCGATGCCTTGCAGCAAGTTTTAGATCTGAATTTAAATGTATCACTATGGAATTTTTCAACAGATGTTTCTGGAATTGGGGATTGTGAATTATGTCAGATAAAACCAGTTCCAAAAAGACTGCAACATTGATGGTTCAAAAACTCTCAAGGAAGTGTGCAGCTCCATGTTATTTACAGATATCAGAACCAGGCTGATTTAGCATGACTCACACATAACATACATCGGTTCAGCATAATCAGCTTCAATGTCTCTTTTCTCTATGTTCTCCGTTTCTCCCTCTCTCTGTCTGTCTCTTCCTCCTCTTCCCTTTGTCTCTTCGCGCTCTCTCTCTTTCTCCATCTCTTCTCACGTTCTTCAGCAATGCCTCCAATGCCTCCTCTTCTTCCCCGATTTGCTATCTAGAGAGAATGGCATCATGAATTTACAATGCATTAGAAAACACACAAGGCTTTACCAGACGTAGTTTAGAATTTGATAACATAATCTTACCATTGATTCCAAGAAAAAACGGTGTCTTGCATATAATGTAGTAGTGATATCTTCTCTAGCTAGATACCTTGCAGCCTGACCACGTTCAATCACAATAACTGAAAAAAGAAAAAGAGTACATAAGTTTATGTTGTTAAATCAAAGTAAACGGAAATGAAATGAGAAACCGAAACAACTTACTACTTGCCCATCCACCCGTGCAACTATCCCACATACTTGCATATACAAGAGCCTTTTCCACCAATTCAATGGCCTCAGCAAGCCCTGTATCTTCATGCAAGTTTCTTTCAAGTATTGCCTTGGCATAATTACTACCAGTTCCAGCACAATTATATTTACGATGGACAGCGTGAGTAATAACTCCACTAACAGATGAGATGCATGGAACAGGAGGTTGACCATCCTAGAATTAATATAGAAAAATCAGATAAGACTGAGAAATCAAAAGTTTACTCTGACTCCATTGATGTAGGGCCACAGATGGACATAATATCTGAAGAAAATAAGCAGATACACAAAGAGATGATGCTTAAAGATGTAAAGATACAAAGTAACGTCAGAAGAAGATAACATGTACCTTTAGCTCGTCAAATGCGCCAATGAGAAAATCAGCATCTCCTGGATAATAAAAAGATTGCTCGGAGATAATTTTAGAAAAGTCCCTACCGATACGCGTTACTTGGCCCCTGTTCTTCAATACTCTCATACTTTCCATTAGTCCATGGTCTATTCTGGTCATATTCTTCCATTTCCCACATACTGCGATACCCAGATCATCGAAATGCCTAAGCTTGTCACACATTAAAGTCAATGCTTTGCTGGAAAATGCTGTTGCAAGTTTGCCGTCAGCAGCTAAAATGATAAAATTACTCGTCTTTAAGCAAATTTGTGTCCCCCGAAGACGAGATTTTTCATGTGTAGAGAAGTTTCCATTCGGGTCTGGCATTCTAGAGATAGTAAGCATGTTACTCAACTCTTCTTTAAGCACATCTAGATCTTGGCGGAGAAGATTCACTATTAACTGGTATTCTGCATCCCTGGATAAGACTTGGAAGAATACTTCAGCCTTACTACCAACCCTGCACTCACAAAATCTGCAGGATTACTAGCTATACTATTTATCAATATATAAAAGTAACAGAAGTCTAATTCAAATGATAGCCAAGTAAGACAGGTTCTAGAAATCTGATTCCAAAATACCTGCTGAAGTAGTCGTACATAATCTCCTCTAATGCTTTATCCTCTTTCCTTTCAAGAAGACATCTAGTTATTCCGTTCTCTAGGTCTGCCCGTGGTAGGGAATTTAAAAATTGTGAGCCAGACTGCAAATGAAAATTTCTGTATAAATGGATTTATAAATAAGAAATCACAGCAGGGAGATTGACAAGATCTAAAGTGACAGCCATGATATTGATGACATGGTTCACCTCATTTTCAGAAAACTGGGATAACTTGAAAGCCAGAAAAATCGGTGTATAAACTTGATTATCAACTGGTCCACCACACCATTTGCTAGGATCCTCCAGCGAGCTGACCAACTCATTTAGATTACATTCCCAATCATCAGGGCTGCTAAATATTAATCAGAGAGAAAATTATGAGGAATCCATATATAAAAACGTCAACATAGAATAGCATATAACGCTTTTATTACTCAAAACTAAATGGAAAGTTCAACTATGTTAGAGAACGTTTCTATAAACTAAAACAATATTTCAGCAAGGTACTTTGAAAGTTTAAACAAAAGAAGTTACCATGAATCTAATTTTTCTCTGAAGACCTCAGCAGCAGCAGCATAGTCACATACATGAGAAACAAGCCTTTCCCCCTTCCAAAAGAAGAAATAAATTATATTAAACATAGATTTATGTTTCAATGAAAATTGTAATCTACAGTTCCACTACATATGGCATGCAAAAGTGAAATTCATTCATGCCATTTAGATTAAAACCAGCAACAACACAGTTTCAACAGACAGAGACACCTGCAAGGCTGCAACCCCCTTTGTATTTGCCAGTAAAGGAAACACTGGGAAGCTGCCAAATAATTCCTTAGAAGGAAGTCCAGGGACGTTATTGCAAATTACTCGGGCAGATCAAAGCAAATTGAACAATTTTATTCAAACATTTACAACTGAACAATAAAGCTATCACAAAGAAACCCCTTGTTTCACATAGTATAATTTAGGACACCTTTTTTTACTTGTAATGAAGTAGCATCTGATAACCTTTGTAAAGGATTCTGGTTTAAATAGTAGCTAATTTTACATCGTCCTGTCCTAAACTGCATCACTATGTTTGTACATATATGCATTCACAGAAAATTAAAACAAAAATAAAGTTTAATTTAAGAATGCGGATTATTATTTAACAGAGTCAATTGTAACAAAGAACGGGTCAGGAAGGGAAAATCAAACAGCAAAAGAAGACAGTTTAAGAAAGTACCACTATACATAGGCTACCGACTTCAACAGCAGCAAGTGTCAGACGCAACTTGGATAGTACTTCACGAGCAAAGTCATATTTAGCTTGTTGTTCCGTCACAGAAATGCATACCAGAAAGGCTAGACAACACCCAAAACAACTAAGAGGACATTCCACAATTGATCTTATAAATAAATAGGACGTAGATAATATAAAGGGTCTCACTCTCTGGTTCATCTAAGTTCTGATTGATTGCAAGCTTCTTCAAACAGTGAGAAAGCACCTGCACCAAAACAAGCAGTGTCAGTGTTATAAATATGTATAGCCACCCCTCATTAGAAGCACATCTTCGGTAAGCTAGTTGGTGGACCCATGACTAACCTACAGAAGGTAATGAACTACGTCGCCTTGTGGCGATACCAATATAACACCTACTCAAGTTCAGAAGAAAACCTGTAATTGAATGCTGAAAACAGCCCAGAGGAGGAATCTGTACTCTCGAGAGAGCTTATACAATTCGAGGGAAATCTAGCAAGAAAGAAAATACAAGGTTCAAACCGGAAAATATGGAAACAAGGGAATATGTGCAAATATGAATATGTAAAGCAACGGATTCACTTTCTTCTTTGTTTACTTGAAATATGAAACAAGAAGATATTGAGATACTGGAACACTATCTAACCTTAAGTTGCTTTATAAATGAAGAGCCCTGAGCATAACAATCAAAGAGTTCCCTCATCATCTCCAAATTGTTGGAGACTTGCTCACAAGCATATTCATAGTAACTAGTCGCTACATCCACTACAATGATAAATAAAAGCTGTTACAACAATGTTTACAAGTGGTCAAATTCTAAGCAATAACAATTTGACTCTTATTCAAGGATGCCGGTAAGCAAATATACTTACAGCGTCCGAGGCGTACACATACAGTCTTCAGTGTGCTCAGCACATTGGGAAGCATTGAGATATCTGAGAAAAAATGTTCTTTGGCCTCATAGCAAATTGATAATGCTTCAGGTCTACAATTTCTTTCGTATACAAGGGCCTTGAGTGCCTATATAATTAGTTAATGAGGTTCAGTATTCAAATACAAAATCAGCAGATTTTCCCCAGAATGCAATTAAGTTCGAAATATTGTAAGAAGAAAATCAAAACTAGTGTACTGAAGCTAGATTTTATAAACTAAGTGCACAGATAACTTATAGGCTTATAGCTATACAAACTACTTCTTAACGAAGAGTTTCATTCAACTGGTTCCAGGGTAGACTATAACAAACGACATATCTACTCAACATCCTTGAAAAATCAATAAGCAAACATAACTATTTACATGGAACAAGTAAAGTGTATACCAACACGAGTGCAGAAGAGGGATAATCAGATTGCAGAGCATCGACGAACTTCAGAGCTTTCATCAACTTGCGAGATTGAACGAAATCCTTAATTTGTTGAACACGGTTCTCTAGAGTATCAGTTGGAATGGGTGCCAATCCTAGGTTCAGTTTCGAACATATATAATTAGCAACGCAAAGTTAACGGGAACAGAACAAAAAAAGCATAGTCCATTCAATCTTAGATGAAGAAGCTTAACCTGACTGCTCCGTTAACTTGGAACATTTTATCGAAGTTTGGTCTGATAATGAGCTGACTTTATCTTTATCTGCAGATGTGGAAGCTTCGGGCTCAACTTGTTCCTGATAAAGGGGACAAACAAGATTAACAAGTTCTAATTGTTTGATATAAGCAAAGCTCCAAAAACGAACAAACAAAATAATTCTTTCAAGGCTCACTTTATTCAATTCACATTCCAAATTAGAACATGCAAGTTCCTTTAGACGCTCATCTATCAACTTAACCTTTAAACTATCCGCAACGAACTCATCTAGCCCTTGCTTTATTGTTTCACCTGGTATGCCGACAGCTCTCATTGCCCGATAGACATCAACAATTAAACCCATTTCTATCTCCACTATGCAACACCTGGCCGCATCAGCTTCTCTTCTTCTATAAGAGAGCCTAGAGATCACCTTACATGCAAAACACATATGATCAAATTAATCGAGAAATCAACAGAATCTGAAAATTTTATCAAACAAATTAGAGGAAAAATTAAAACAATGCAGCGGGCAGCTTACAAACTGATCTCAAATAACACCATAATTACAAAATTCAATGGTAGTAAAACCTAGTTCTCTAAGTACCCTAATTAAGAATTGAAGCAGTGTATCATATGGTAGAGAAGGATTAAGAGAGTGAAGAAATATTACCTAGATTTTGGTCTGCCTTCTGATTTCTTTACGCAGTGAGATGGAGAGATTTTTGCAATTGAAGCAGAAACACTAAAACCCTAGTTTTAAAGTGAGAAAGAGGGATATACTAAGAAATCTGGTGGAAGGTCTTCCCGCGTCTTCTTGTTCTTGTTTAGACAAAGCGCGATTATGACCGTCATTAATCTTGACCGTTCGTGCTTCATTTGAGCAAACAGCAAAAGCAATGAATTCCTCCTCTAGTTGCCCAAACCAAGTCGTTTGAATCCTTTAGAGCAAGCACCATGGGGGAGGCAAAAAAATACAAACTGTGGAGATATTCACTACATTGTGGAGAAAAAATGTGGACATGTTTAACTTGGGTACAAATACGTGCCCTCCCGTAGATATGACTATTATCGGTTACTGAGTAACTGCAGTACACGGTTTCTAAGTAGCCGTTGCACTCTTTAAGTAGCCGCTTAAAAAATATATATATAAATAAAACAGATATTTCGGATTCTTAGGGATATTTTGGAGTAACCGGCTACTATATAGCCGCTTCTTCTATTTCTACGGTTATCGAGTAATCGCTGAATTATAGACACAGACCATAGTATTTCTGTTTTTTTCTCTTCATACCTTGGCTACAATGTGAAATTTTTGGCTACTTTTTGGCAACCATAATGCTTGCTTTTAGGCAAGTCGCCATATTATGGCTACCGTGATGTGGCCAGATTGACAAACTGGACGGACAACTACTTAGAAATGGACATATTTTTCTATCATCCTCAAAATCTACATTATTCTCGGTAGCAGGGGCGGATTCTACTTGTCAGCCCCTAGAATGCATAGATATGCGAATTCTATCGCCATATTGAGTTCAGGAACATTCCGCACAAGCAAAGGTATGCGTAGGGGCACGCGAACTCTGTTGGGTACTTTGTTCACAAAATAACTCTTCGCACTTTAGTTCCAAATCTTTGAAACACCATGGATAAACCATTGTGCCAAGACTCAAACAAGTATTCTTTCATTCCTTCTTAAGAGGATCAATATATGCAGCATCGTCGATTATTAAATTTATAGAATGCTAGATACGAAATCAAGGAAATCATTCATAACCTTTTGACGAGAGGACGATAAATACCAAGTGTGTAAGTTGCAGTCTTCGATCTTTCAATGGTCTTCGTCTCAACACCTAGTCTATCCTAATTCGAAAATGATATTGTAGACTAAATCAAGGATTGTGTTTTGACAACTAAATTTGACAATTGACAACATACCAATGCCAGTGGGTTAAACTGAGTTATGCTCTAATAAGAACTCTTTGTGGATTCTGAGAAAACCCTTTACACTTCGGTGTAAGCTTTTTGTCTGGCATCGTCCTCTATAGGTATAAATTCCTTAGTGGAATTGGCATACGACTCTAAAAATACTTCGCTTGAGGGTTGTGAAGCACATGTAGATATTTTCCCTAGTGGTATTTATCAGGTCTTGTAACCTTGGTTGGTTGTTCTCATTCTTGTATATTCTAAGGTCCTTCTCTTCTGCAATCAAACCATTCAAGAATAGTCAATCCAGTACAAGGTTGATATAAGCAATGTACAGTTGTGCACCGCGTGGTAAGACTAAGTTGTTCTATTAGTGTAAGAATTAGCTAGGGTTCTACTTATTCACCTTTGAGATAAAGACAAATTGGGTATCCTTTACTTGATTTACGTATCAAGTATCAACCCTAACTTGTAAAGAGATTTCCGTATATCCTTGATAATATCTAAAGAAAGCCACTCTCAAGTGTTAATCTGTTAGAGGACATATCAGACACTAGTATTGTCAGTTGAAAGAGGATTGAGTACTAAAGCCTTTAGCAACGGCTAAATCAAATCCTAGGCATGTAAATAACGCCAGCTAGGGGAATCAAGTGCATAGGGTATTACGAGATCCAAGAGACGTAAAGAGTGTGGCGGTAACTGAATCACTTGGAAGGATTGATTCGGTCTCAACTACATCCTAGTTTGAAGTCTGATAGTAGGCCAGTGTACACAACTTAATCTTGTGCGATGTTCAAAACTGGACTAGATCCTGGAGTTTTCTGTTGGATTGTGGTTTCCTCGTTAACAAAACTTCTGGTATCTTGTGGTGCTTTTATTTCGCATTATAATTCTCTGATTCATCATAATTAAGCGAACACAAGTTGTACGTTATTAACCTGCGGTTAATTTCCAAGGGATTTAAGGAGAAACACCTTTAAGCATATAATAGAAAACGACACCATTTGAATATTGTGTAAACACCAATGTTAGTTAATAAGAAAAGAAAATACTCATTGTTCATAAGCATAATTGTGACTACTAAGAAAATTCATCACGGAATCTGATGTCACAAATTAGTTGGCTTATTTATAAGATCAATGTTTTTGCAATTATTTATCTAAATAGAAACCTTTAAACAACCAATGCTTTACGTCTTACCCATCATTTAAATTGGAAACCTAAAACTTAATAAGATAAAGTTAGATGACTTTTAATAACTTCATTAACACACTAGTAATACCAAAAAGACTTCCAATAACTTTATCATCCAAAAAAAAAAAGTCATCCTTTCATCCACCTTTAGAGTAGGCTACTCATTTGAAGCTTGAGAATCTAATGTTGGTTAAGGATTGTTAAGCATGCTTGAATTTTGTACATGTTTCTTTTCATTAGAATGTTATTTTTCGGCTCATGCATTTTATCTTTTTAATATCATATAAGTTAATATTCTACATTAACAACTAAGTAAACAATGCTATAAAAATCTACAATCACTTATATTCTCAGCCCCACTTTCAGTATCTTAACTCCTATTTTCAACCACACTTTCAATTTTCGTACTCAGCCGCAGTACTGTTGATAGTGATGAGGGTTTATTTTAGACCCGAAATCATTAGAGTTATTACAAGAGATAGTCCAGATAATAGTAAAGAAGTCACACTCTTTGTTGATACTGATGAGGGCTTTTTATGACATATTCGTGATTTCTCATGTGTGGGGGTGAACGGTTGATTCTACCTACTATGACCGTACCTAAGGGAAAAAATGACTCTTTTAACAAAATGTACGAGAATGAAAGCGGATTATAGATAAAAGTATAGTCCAAGATGAACATACCCAGATGTGAGATATAACCGACTATCATAACCTGAAATGACAAGATGTAGACAACTTAATATGGAAACAATTACAAAAGCTCAAACATGGATCAAAGAGAGAATGCAAAAAAATAGAGCATTGAGATTTTAACAAAAAAATGGTTGGTAGATTCACACCCGCCGAGGGCTAATAATTAGATCTAGATTGTTCACTGAACAAAGACCATTTGAACTATCCAGAACTAAATTTTGTACAATCTATGTGGTTAGATTTTGTTGACAGGGTTTTAAGCATGATTTAGTTTATTTATTTTAAATGTAGAATTAAAAGAAGAACATTCAACATCTTCACTTGCATTTCTTGAAGATCTTCAGGTATAACTTCTCCCTCACTTTGAATTATTTTGATTTGATGTGTTGTTTATAAAATTATTATTCTGGTCTCAAAATTTAAAGAAAGAATGTTTGTTATTTGGGATCATATAGGTTCCTATACTTATTATGGATGTCACAACTTTTAAGCTAGGTTTTTTCCAAGGGGATTTAATGTAAATCACTTATAAGCATACAATCTTCTGATGTCACAAATTAGTGGAATTTTTATATCTGACTATAATTAGCTTACTTATAAGATAGAGATATTTGCATTTAATTATCAATAATTCTCTATGGACCGAGATTTATGACTCCCTATAAACCGAATCCTCCGTGGCCCCAACGTGTCATTTTTTTTCCTAATTAAAACTGACTATGTCAGTACGCTGAAAAGTGTGTCCCCCATTTTTTTTTTCCTACCTTCTTCTTCTTCATCGGCTGTTCACACACCATTATCGTTCTTCCTCGATGGTTTTTCTTCAGTTCACACAGAATAACAATTCATATTGAAAGCCTGAAAGGACCTAATCAACATAATCAAAATCTGTGTATATTAACGTAAACTCTTCTATTAATCCACAACAATTAAATTTCACTGATTCATGTACTTCATTCAAAGTCGGTGGTGGTGGTGGTGGTGGTGGTGGTGGTGGTGGTAGTGGTGGTGGTGGTGGTGCTGCTGGTTTCATGAGCTGACTCAAGAGTCAAAACAAATTTAAATCAAATCATAACCAGGAAAAAAAACTCTTTTCTTTAGATAAAATCTCTAAATAATTGTACATCAAAATAAATAAAACCTGGTTGAAATTTGGGATCTGTTATGTTCTTCAATATCTCTATGTGAATTTAAGTTTCCCTGATGATGATTAATTTTGCTTGAAAAAACAAAGAGAAGAAGATGAAAAAAACACCCCAAACCCTAATCAACTGATCCAAATACATAACCATCAAATTATGCCCTGTCCAAAATCAAGTCGATCCACTTCAAATCACCAAGTTCACTTCAAGTCTTTCACCAAATTTTCACTTCAAATCGCCATCAAACAACATAATCAAAATATACCCTAAAAACAGATTTCTCAACCAGATTTTACGATTTGAATACGGCTAATGAGATTAGTGAACATTACAATTTCCAGATCGGAGATAGGGAAGAAAGAAAATAGAGAGAGAATGAGAACTTGTGAATCTTGGGAAGAAGATGCAATTAAAAAATAATATATTCAGTGTGGGACCTACTAGAAATTTGCTGTCAATTGTTATTATTGCCCACGTCGGCGCCACGTCACTCTCGGTTTCTAGGGAGTCATAACTCTCGGTCCATAAATAATTATTGTTTAATTATTTAAAATAGAAACCTTAAAACAACCAATACTATACATCATACTCATCATTTGAATTAAAAACCTAAAACTTAATAAGATAAAGCTAGATGACTTTTTATTACTCCTGCTTTAGAACTTCCAATAACTTTATCAACCAAAAAAAATGCTAACTTTATTAACAACAAATCGAATTGAATCATGTTAAAGTGAGGGAGAAGTTATACTTGAAGATCTTCAAGAAATGCAAGTGAAAATTAAATGTTGAATATTCATCTACTAATTCTACACTTAAAAAAATAAATGATGCCTAAACACCTTTTAACAAACTTAATAATAAGTAGAATTGCAATCCTTAGCTTTCCTTGATAAAGTTTGTAGAAAACAAACTCTAACAACAAGCATGAAAAGGAAAAGGTTAAAAATCAAAAGAAAATGAGTTTCTCTCAAATGGAAAAATGGTTGAGGAACCAAACAAATTGGGTTTGTTTCGAAGGTAAGGGTTTATCTTGATAAATCGGGTATCGGTTGTGACTTGTACGATATTCAAAATATCTTCGACATAAAGATCAGTCAATTTTATCCATTTTTCCCCGATACATCCATACAATTGTAAAAGTTGATTTTATAAATTAAATGTTATTTTCCATAATACCCTGGTAATCTCTACCGTGTGTTTGTCTCCTTCTTTGCATTGTTGCCTAGGCTGGTAAGAGCTTCTTTTCTACACTATCTTTAATGGTTGTTTTATTCTTTATTTTATCGATTCATCTGAATTTAGAGTACTACTCCCTCCGTCCCTCTAAAAAAGGCGGAAAAGCCAAAATCTCTTTGATTAAGAAATATCTTGAATTCCTAAATATCCATCTACTTTCTTGTTTTACCCTTTGTCTCATCTTAACACAATTTCCTATGAATAATAAATAAGAGCTTTATGTGGAAAATACCATATTAGAATTGCAATTCTGCCTATCTAATGGGACTACAAAAATTTTAAAACTCCGACTTTTTTAGAGGGACGGAAGGAGTAATATCTAACTGTAGTATTACAATATGTTACAAGAATAATGATCTCCTTACTAGAAATAATGATCTCCTTACAACAATTATTATTAATTAATTGTTGATTTTAAAAAGTTTGTTATCAACTACAATTAATCGCTGTGTTGTTAATGGATACATTACAAATATATTCTAATGCTTCTGGTATAAGTAACATGGTCAATTACAATACAATTACAAGTGTGGTACTCAGTGATAGTGTTTAGTTGAATCGTGAAGATGAATTTGATTCTCTTGATTTCAATTGGTACCTTTTTCTTTTTGTTGATGAAAGAAACAGGAGCTAGACAAGCTCAAGGACATCAGTCTCCCAGTAAAGAGTTTTAGAAAAATCACTCCCATTACAACTATACTAAAAAGATCTACTAGTTAAAAGCCTTACAAATAACATTATCGAAAAAATTCATCATATCTAATAAAGTATCAACTGTAGAGTTTGTTTTCCAAGTTGTACTTCTTGGTTTCCTCTGTAGGGTGTTCACCAGAGCTAAATCAGTACTCAAAAGTGTGAAATTATTTTAATTGAGATGCTTCATCCACTTTAAAGCTTTAATGGCATCTTGGCATCTAGAGAAGGAATTTCATTATGTGGGTGAGGATCTGAACATTTGTATGTAGGATTTTCCTCTTCTTTCTTTTTTTTTTGTAATTTTAATAAAAACCAGACTCACATCTGGCTTTCCAGATATACCAATCAAGAGTAGCACAAAAAACAGACCAAGGTGTTTTTACCTGAAAAACATATGTATCGTCTCTGGGTACTTTTGTAGTGCTCGAGATCAAAATCGAACAAGACGAGCCTAAACCAAGTCGATGGTCGTTCACGTCTAGCTTCGGTCACAGAGAGGATGAGGTTGGTCTAAGGAGGGAAACAATGAAAGAAACTTGAGATCAGGTTGAGAATGTGTGTTTTTGGGTGTGAGAGTGCAAGATCTCCGTCGTGAGGGTGACTGGAGATCTCCAAGACTAGAAGTGTGTTGAATTGCTCAGGTGTTTGCTCTGAGGCTATGGTATATTCAAGTGTTATGAATTTTCTCCCTTGGAAGATAGAGGAAGCCTCTATTTATAGTGTTGAACTCACCCTGATCTCTCGACAGAGAAGGTGGAAGCCGTGGAAGTGTGAAGGAGTGGAGGCAATGAGTTGTGCTCTGTAACTCCTAGAGTTGTGCAGAACGTGTCCACTTAGCACCACTTTCTCGTAACTGTCCATCATCTTCATCAGTTTCTTTCTAACTGCCGTAAACCGCCAGACCAATACCCCTAAAGTTATCCCCCCCTGTGATGTTTTGATATCTCGTGTAGTATGCAGATGTCGCGTAGTTGTGTTGAGCTAAACAGCGTTGCGTGCTATGGCCATGATTTGGCCAAAGTAGGTGTGGCGACATGGCCTAGTGGCCACGACCTTGGTGGCGCCGTGGGTTTTGGCGTTATGGATGCCAAGGATGCTGGCGCCATAGCCTAGTGTCTATGGACTTGTTAGCGCCAAGGATGGTGGCGCTATGAACTTTGCGCCATATCCTAGTGGCCATGGACTTGTTAGCGCCAAGGATGTTGTCACTATGAGGTGTGGCTCCATGAGGTATGGCGCAATGTCCTAGTGGCCATGGACCTAGTAGCTCCGTGGATGCCGGCGCTATGAGCGGCGCCATGGCCTAATGACCATGGCTTTGGTAGCGCCAAGGATGTTAGCGCTATGAGGTGTGGCGCCATGAGTTGTAGCGCCATGAAGTGTGGCGCCATGTCCTAGTGACCATGGACTTGGTAGCGTCGTGGATGTTGGCGCTATGAGCTTTGCGCCATGGCCTAGTGGCCATGACTTTGGTAGCGCCAAGGATGTGGCGCCACAACCTTATGGTCACGGTCTTGGCCTTTGGCCAAGGCAATTTTGCTACGCCATCTTTGATTATGGCATGTTTGTGTACTTGGGCTATGGCATTTTTAGGCCATAATATTTTAAGCCATGCTATCTTTGAGTTGTTTGCATGTTACTCAAAGCTATGACTTGTTTAGGTGCGCTTAGGCTATTTAAGCCGTCATGCATTACTCAGGAAGCTCTGGACAGGCCTAGAGTTGCGATACATCTAAGGTTTTCATTGAGACTCGGATGTTGAGTCGTATTTTAAGAGGAAACCCGAGAGGGTGCGTCTCTATCTTGACGGGGTTTAGGCGAGGGTTTGAGGTCTTTAAATATTGAGGAGGAAACCTGAGAGGGTTCATCTCTATCAATCCTCTGCCATAGTACCAGTGAGCGATTTAGTTCTGATGTCGATGTTGACATAAGTAAATTGGTGGTATTATGAGTTGGTGGGCTGTGTAGCGTTGTGCTATGATATTATTCTCTCCACCCGGGGAGTTATAAGAGAGAACTCAGAGAGCATATTCAGCTTGCAGAACAGGTTGTATTAATTATGAGCCATAGAGATGTGCCTGAGTAGGCAATCGCACTACGATATCATTCTCTCTACTAGGAAGCTATAAGAGGGAACTCGTAGAGTTATAGAGATCTGCCTGAGCAGGCAATCTCCTCTTGGGAAGGCATAACAGTATGAGATTTTACGATTTTATCCTTTCTCCATTTTTCACCATCTACATAATGCCAACACTAGCAGAGATTCAGAACGAGCTAATATTCTAATGTGAATTATAGTATGATGTACAACTGAGAATGAGACTATGTGTGTGAAAACATGTAGTTGGCTAAAGTTTTTTTTTTTTTTTTTTTTTGCAGGTGATGGGAGACAAGATGGGTGGCGCCATTGTTGACACCACGATGGTCGAGGCACATTAGGCCCATGGTCACGGCGCCATGGTCGTGGCGCCATGGAGGCTAAGGGTTGAGTACGGGCGTGGCCATGGCGCAAAATCCCAATAGATTTTTTTGTTTTCGTGGTGCCTTAGGTTTCATTGGCTACAAAGTTTGTGGCGCCAAGCTTTTGTGATGACGTGACTATTCTAGAGAAAGGAATACTATGCTTAGTTGGGTCCCCAGTATTATGTATGTGAATACATGCTTAGGCTAGGTCTTTAGCCAGGAAAAGAAAAGGAAAGATTTTACCCGTTTTAGTAGAGAACTTTTCCTCTTTCTTTCATCGTTGTGATCAAGTCCTTGTTCCTTCTTGATCTTCTCCACTTAGCGGGTGGTTCTGCAATCAGCTGATTTCCGGAGCAGCGCCTTTGGTGTGAGCTCGGGTGGCGTACTTTCCAGTAGGCAAGAAGCGGTTATTGATGTCCAAAGTTGAATCTGTAGTGCTGAGTGAGGTGGAGCACTGACGCTTTACGAGATAATGACCAATCCAGTGGTAGTCTGCAGTAGCAGTTAGTAGAGAGACACCGGGGAAGCCGATCGCATTCTTGTCCTTGACGTAGATCTGAACGTCTCCTATTTTGGTGTAGAACATGTGCCTTCCCGTCTTATATATCCTCTTAACGTGTTTATTGTGGGGATCCCATACTCTCAGTATCCCCTTATAGATAATTCCTCCAAAGAACGATGATTGCGCCAAGTCCCCATTCGTTAAAGAGGGTGTTGGAGTTAAAATAGGTGAACTACTTGATGAAGATGTTTACCTCGCTGTCTTTATTGAGTAGTAAAGTTCTAGGAGTATTTCGTCGTGAATTCTGACAGCTCGCGTCTTGCGTGTTTCCTGGTGTTTGCGTCATATCTCCTAACTCACTTGTTGTATCATCATGAAATTTTGACACATGGTAGTTGTCACACCCCCAAATTAGCGTCAACCAATTTTGGCCTAGGAATGACTCGGCAACAGTAATGGTTCAGTGAATTGATCTTCACCCATCAATGCTCGGCCTTACACACTTGTTCAATTCAAGTGCACCCACAATCATCAAAGATTGGCAACGAGAGTCTTTCTTCATTTTCTCTCATCCTTTAGTGCATCCCACACTGCACTAAGGCTTCGCCATGCAACCAATTCTACACAATATCAATATCAATCAGGAACACACAATTAGAAGCAACAACTCATTTTATTACTTCAAGGAAGAATACAAAAATCACCCAAAACAGGGCTACAAACGGCCATCACTCCCAAGTGATGCCAAACTCCCTACAATGGCCTAAAACTCTGCCTAAGCCTATAGAATTTATCCCTCTGTTTCTCTTAAAACAAAGAATACCAACTACAGTGTATTTCTGGCCTATTTATAGTGCCAGACCTTGCCAAAACTTCTGTGCAACCGCTGCACAAGCCATGGACAGCCAAGTGTCCACAGGTAGTTTCTGTAACCGTCAAGTGTTGTTAACTGCCAACCTTTTTTGTGTTGTCATCCAAACGAAGCCACACCTGTTTCCATCAGTTACCAAAGACAAACACGGTTATAAAGCCTCTCTATAACCGTTCTTCAAGTCCTCCTACTCATGCCACGCATCCTCATGCCATGGCTAACTTATAACCGTCAATATGAGCTTTTACCAAGCCATGCCATGCCCTTTACGCCAAGGCCATGTGTCACACTTGGATGGACGCTACAAACAGCGTGCACACATGCTATTAAGCCTTCTAAAGTCATGCATAGCTTTGGCTCAGAAGCCTTAAGCTCTCTTGCTACCTTTGGCTGAGTACGGACGCACAATAGCGCGTTTGGCTGCGCCATTGCATCTCATGCATTACCAAAGCCTTGGCCAAGCTTTGGCCTAATGCCAAGGTCATCCTCTTGACCTTTTCCATGTCCTTGAATGCTTACTTGAGCTGGGCCAACTCAAAATCCTCGGACACTTGACATTGACCAATCAATGTCATATGCATGTCATATGCATGTCAAATGGCCTTCCTTGTCTTAGCTTAATGTCGCTTCCTTGTCGGACTAACGAAGCTACATTTGTTAGGACACTTGTGTCAGGGTTAACAAACCTCCCCCACCCATTTTGTTCATCGTCCTCGATGAACGCAATAGTCATTTGGGACCTCCCAAACTACCTGGCTATATAAGTACACTTCTAAAAAAAAACTTCTCAGAAATTCAGCGACTTTCTTGGCCTCCCTGGTGTCCATGCCAATACTTTGTGCTTAGTACCATTCACCATCACTTAGCTTTACGGCCTTGTTATTGATCCTGCCAACTTGAGATTTTATTGTTGTGTTGTGCAACACTCCAACTTCATGTCAACTTGCATATAGATACCCAATTGCAAATTTTGCGATCTTTCTTGGCTAAACTTCATTTCTAGCCTCAAATCACTCATCCATCAACTGTGCCTAAGCGTACACAGCTTGACATGCACAAAGCCAGCAATGTTCATGTCCCTACCGTCCATATGCCGCCTTATTTTGTGCTTAATGATCACCGTGATCATGGCCTTAGTCTCATGCCTTCAAACTCCGACTTTGGTTGCATCATACAACCCAACATGACTTATATGCGACTTAGCCTTTCTCCATTCATGTTGCAGATCCCCATCTCAGGAATGACATCCTTATCGACCTCTTGCGTACCATAGAATCCAGACCTGCTGATTCTTGGCCATGCCTTGCCGAAACAACATGGACATAATGCATGACTTGCATTGTCATGACTTAGCTTCAGTTTTGCTGGCCCATGCCTTCATGGCCATCCGTCAAGCATACCATAGAATGCATAGTGGTTTTATGCGTACCAATTAGCTTCAATTGCTGCAAACACACTAAGGAACTCGTATCCTTAAGTGCTTTGGCCAAGTATAAGCCTCATACTTGCTCCAACTATTATGCACTTAACACAAATCCTTGTGCCATACTTTGCTCGACCCGCCTTGAACAAAACTATTGAGTTGCATAGATTCTTAGCCTAAGCTATGACTAACTAGTTTAGGACAGAACTTGGCATCACGC
>JAJJMA010001898.1:0-10784 GCA_023529015.1 Papaver nudicaule
CAACATAATAATAATAATAAGGATGTCCAAACAATTACACTTACACAAGTGTAACTCAAAATATGTCCGTACTTGATACCCAAAAGACCCAACAAAAAAAAGCAGCAGTATATAGAAGTATTAAAGTTAAGCTGCACAAAAAACCATTGCAAGAAGTGGGAAGTGCTCAAACAAGGATCATCCTGGTTATGGGCCATATAATGAAGCACTGTCCACCTACCAGATCTCCCAAAACATTGTAGTCATCCCCTTGTGGAGCATCGGGAACAGGATAGAGCGCATCCATAACTTCCTCAACACAGGCAACTCTCTCCACTTTGTGGTTCACGGTAGCCCCATGACAAGACTGCCCCTGCGCTTCACCAAGTACATGACCAGTTGCAACTGCATCCCCTTTCCTGTTGATAAGACGCACCTGATGATCTCCCATAAGAGGTATATCAGCTTCAGCAACAGTGTCAGCTACAACAACTGAACATGATTCTCTGATTGGAGAATCAGAAAGATCACCAGGGGCAGAAGCTGTTTGACTGGAAGGAGAAGTAGTATCCTGAACCATTCCAGTGGCAGCCATAAAACTCATAACATGCTGTAAGCAGGACCAATACATTCAAAAATTGATCTGATTAGAATCTGATATATACAATGCACAATATACACAAGACATAAATGAACTAATTATAGGAGATCATGTTTCAAGCTCACCTTTGAAAGAAGCGTAAGATCATGCTGCTTCTGGTTCATTCTAGCATCAGCATCAGCATCAGCATCAGTGAGTTTACATATGCCAGAAGATTTAAGGGCCGCCCCTACTTTCATATTTACTGCCTGCTTCATGGACATAGTCGAGGAAAAGGAACGACAATATCTCCTTGGCTTGTCAACTCCAAACACTTCTGAAAGTGGATCGTCATCAAAAGACAGCTCCTCTGACTCTCCCTCGCCAGCTTCTAACAGTGCCTTTCTCTTCTTCACTGTAGCTTCTACCTGTTTCTGAAATTCAAGGGAATTTTTTTTTGTGTAAGAGTCTTGTGTACGTGAACATTCAAAATGTATGAGTCTTGTATACTCACATATTTGTCATCAAGACCTTTCACTATGTCTCAATTCTTGCGCTTATGTCCAAGCAACCATTGTTCTCCACGGCATTTAGCAACAGGTTTTTTCTCTTCTTTTGACTGTATAATCGGTATGAACAGTAACAGGGGTTGTAAAGGTAACATACAAGGAGAATTTAAATGTTCTTAGAGAATCACCAAAGTACTTACCACCATGTATGACTTGTTGGCATATGAGAGTCTTCCTAAGCAATGTGTGTACTCTCTGTGCTTCTGATTAGCTCCCAACTTTTTATGCTTCTCTGCAACTCCTTCCCCGTGCTCATTGTCGATAAACCGCTCCCAGACATCGGTGTTCATGCTATATGGATACTGGGCAATCATCTCTTCCTTGTTATTGCACCTGTCAAGAATGTTAGTCCGTAGTCCCCATTTGTGGGACCTAAACTTCTGTGGAAACATCCCAGAAACGGCCACTCTAGCCAGAGCATCGTCGATGGGGAAACAGAAAGTGTCCTGAAAAGAACAAGAAAGTATTTATGTCAGCAACGAAAGACTGCGGTTGGCATCAGCGTAACGCACAAATGGACAAAAAAACACAGTGGTTGTATTATAGATTGAAGGGGGATCTTTACCATTAGAGCGGCCCACATCGTGTCCTTGCACTTTTGAGGTACAAGCCTCCAGTCTTTGCAGTCGACGGGACAATGGGATCTGATGAGCTTTCCAGCTTTGGTAGCAAACCTACTGGCGTTTACTCCCATTGGTCTTCCATGCTCATCGAGGTCAACGAGATATCTGGATCGAAGAAATCTTGGATCACAGCTACCGGTGGGAGGAGTACTAGTAGTTTGAGAAGCATCAGGACTACCACTAGGAGGAGTACTAGTGGTTGGTGATGAATTTTCATCTGACTCCTGACTTGACATCTTCATACAAACGAACCAAATGAAAAAACTCAACTATTCTTAAAGCAAACAACAATTGTTAAGCATACACAACCTAAGAACCAAATGAAAAAAAACAAGATAGATCTAAAGAAATTACCTTTCGAGATTGATTGAGGTACATGGTTAGATGCGTGGTAAGAGGTATGAACGATGTGAGTGAAGATCGGAAGAGAGTTTGTGAAAACAGGAAAACGGCAACAAAGCTTTAACTCCATCTTCTCTTTTTATAGAGAAAAGGTAGATTCAAAATGTTCTCGAAATTTGGAGAAGGGGGAAAAGAAATTTGAGAGGGAATCGAAAATTTTGGAGGAAAAAGAGGAATTGGGAGAGGGAAACGAAAATCGAAACAAGTATCTGAGTTGGGATTTGAGTGCGAAACGAAAATTTGAGATCTAAAAGTTAGCTCCAACTTTTGGACAGAGAGTAAAGTTACCCAAAGTTTCAATAATAGAAGAGAGATATGTTTTTGGTCCCAAAAATCGAGGTGAAAAGATCATACGGATCGAGCTTAAATGTTGCGATTGACTTTGTCAAGTCAAATTAAAATTTTGGTCAACTTCAAAAGTTAGGGTAGGACATGGGACACCAAAATAAAATCATATGACATTTTCTTATAACAAAACACGTCCAATTTGGACGGTGGAGATTTCGCTTAACAATAGTAATCTACGGTGGATATTTTCTTACAAAAATTAGTAATATCTATGAGACGGTTTGTTATTTTCCGTCGAAAATGCAAAGGCAAATGAGAATTTCTGATTTAGGGATTTGTTTGATATTGTTGTTTGGAGATTTGTTTTCATAAGAACTGATTTATAAATGTTAACTAATAACTGATTTGTACCAATTCAAAGTGAAATTTGTTTGATCCTCGACTTTGGGCAAGTAATTGAGTTAGAATCTTCTTTGAACACCAAACCACTGCCGAACTTGCCATACTATGAGTCAGGATCTTTCACAGAACCACTGACTCTATCCCTTTATGAAAATTCAAGGAAGAATCCTTGTAGAACCTTAAAAGAACCCACTTTGGGCAAGTTTGAGTTACAATCTTCCTCTGAACTCCAACCACTCACTAAAATAGTAATGTTTCTGAGACGGTTTTGTTGTTTCCGTAGAAAATTGTAATATAGGTGAGACGGTTTTTTTTATTCCGTGGAAAATACTAATGTAGCCGAGACGGTTTTGTTGGTTCCGTCGAAAATAGTGATATTTATGAGACGGTTTTGTTTTTTCCGTAGAAAAATAATGTTGTATTTGAGAATCTTCCTCTGAACTCCAAACCACTCCCTAATTTGCCATACCCTAAGACAGGCTCTTCCAGCGTAGCACTGATCCTATCCAAAAATGGCAAATTCAAGGTGGAATCCTTGTAGAACCATAAAGGAACCCATTTTGGGCAAGTGAGAGTTACAATCTTCCTCTGAACTCCATTTCAAATCCCTAATGGCAGTGGAAAATAGTAAGGTATAAGACGGTTTTGTTGTTTCCGTTGAAAAAAGTGATTTATGAGACGGTTTTGTTGTTTCCGTTGAAAAAAGTGATGTAGTTGAACTCTGATCACTCCAAACCACTCCCTAGATCATGTGTCTTTGAGCCAGGATCTTCCAGAGTTGCACTGATCCTATCCATTTATGGCAAATTCAAGGTGGAATCCTTGTAGAAGCATAAAGGAACCCATTTTTGGCAAGTTTGAGTAATCTTCCTATGGACATATATGCCACTAGGACAGTTTCATTGTTTTTTCTCCCAAACCCCTTGGGCCTAAAGCAGCAGTTTTGTTTTTTAAACGAAAAGAAAATTACATTACTGAGCAAAGGATTTACAAGATAACTGATTTTCACTGATTTACATTAAGCTGACTAGCAGGGATATCTGAATACATAAAAGATCTTCCAATTTTCCTGCATATTTCTGCCAGAGTATCTGACTAAAGAAACAAAAAAACCCACACTTCCAGTTCTGAATACAACTCTGACTAAAGAAACAAAAAATGGGTCAGAGTTGATACAATCAGAGTTAAGAGTATCTAGGTTAATCACAGTTATGAAAGCGCACACACAATCAAAATTAAGAGTTTCAGTGTGTGCGCCATATCCATAATTACTGGTAACACAACCAGTTTCCCCAAAATATCCCAAAATATACAAAAAATTATGTTTATACACACAAATATTAATAATAGGAACTCTCTGAACCCGAGTCCCCATCCTCGTCATCCTCATCCCCATTAACAATATCACTATGTTCATCATTTTCTTCCTCTTCGGAATCTTCCTCCTCGGAATCTTCCTCATCATCAGGTTCTTCTTCCTCCTCCTCGTCAGAAACTTCCTCCTCCTCGTCAGAATCTTCCTCCTCATCCCCATTATCTTCCTCATCTTCTTCTTCTTCATTAAAAGCAACAACAGCAGTACCAGTAGCAGCAGCAGAATCAACAACACCCACATCATCCACTTCCCCCATACGGTAGTCGAACCAATCATCCACCCTCAATTCTTGCTCCTCATCAGCAGCCACCAGCTCATCAATAAAGTTTCCTACATGAAAAGGGTCGGCTTCATGTACATGTTCTTCTTTCTTCTTCTTCTACTAGGGGTTCAGGTTCTGCTTCCTCCGCATCATCATCGGAGGGTATACCTTCAGCGGGTGGCGCCGTTTCCATTTCTATAAGCTGACGATGGAGCTGGGCTTCTCTTCGCACCCTATTTTGGTATTTTTGAGGTCAGCATCATCCTTCTGCTCTCTTCTGCGTTTCTTGCTCTCTTCCTCCCTGTCATGCTTAATTCTCTGGTCTACTTCCAAACAACCGACATAATCTAAAGCACGCTTGACAATCTCTTTTGCTTGATCCAAGCTGCATCTATGGATTATGTTGTTGAAAGCAATCAATGGATTAAAGGGTTGTGAAGTAGCATCAGAATGTTCGGAGCTCCCCTTCTCCGCAGAGTCAGACCTTTTTCTTTTTCCCTTTCTGTTACGTTCAGCTTCTGAGTAGTTTCGGCTTTCGATGCCATATCCCTGCATTTTTCATACATTCATACATTCAAAGTAATATAAACAACATTATCGAGGTTACAACACAGATCATCCATGAATACACCAAGAGTCAAACTTTTCCTTTCCATTCCATTTTGAACATTTTGAAACTCATAAGTTACGGACAACAGATGTGAGACAAACATGGTATGAGAAGGAAAATCTTATCATGAATTTTTTGATTTGCCAAATCAGACACACAGACATTTATCATGATTCCACTTCATTTAGCATGTTAACTTCAAAATCCGACCACGACATCAATACTGGACATTTGAAACAGACCAAAACCCTAAAATTTTCATAAAAACAATACTGAAATCAAACACATCTGGAGATCATAATAACGTAAACCAAACTAAACCCATGTCATGATTTCATCTAATTTGTTAATTAAAAATCTAATTAAACAGAGCAGTACTAAAAGCATTGAGTGAGTAGAAATAGACCAACATAACAAAATTTCACTTCATGCATCTTGATTTCAAACCATCTATCATGATTCCACTTCATTTTTAGCATTCTACTTCATTTATTACTAACGGATTCACCATGCAACATGCAAAGGCAGTTGAAAAGTAAAAGAACCCAAAAGTAAAGACCTTAACTTTTCGAAAAAGAAATTGATGAAGGCTGAATATTCCTCTGAGAGAGAAATAGATTCCCTCCTTAATCAAGCCCTGAATCTCCTTGAAAGCAACCTTTTTTTGGGAGCTTTAAAGTCTGAATATTCTTGTCTGAGAGAGAAAGTGAGTGCTCCAAAAGCAGCAGATCTTTAATGAAAGGTGTGTTTGTTCTTTAGCACTAAAATAGTAGTAGTAAAGAAGATGATGTTTTGGTGGTACCCACCGGGGTGTAAATATAATGTGTGTGTTAACATTGGGGTGGAATAAACGAAGTGTAAACCAAGTGTAAAAAGACTATTAATCAATTGTCAACAGAGTTAGCTAGCATAGAACACACCTTAAAAGTTACAAACCAACAACAACTCTAAAAGGGGTGTAAAACTGTAAGCAAAAGTAGAAGGAAACGTACAGATTATTTCAAATTCTCAGGGTTGCTCCAATAGGTGAGCAAAGCTCGAAGATGTGGTTCTTCCTCTAAAATATCTTGAAAACTGCCTTCAGCTGGTACATCTGCACTGTCTACACTGATAGTTAGTCTTCTGGAGGGATGCATATGAACCCAGTAGGCTGGCTCTTTCAAATCCTAGGAATAAAAGACTTGGGTAGCCTGTTCCGCGAGAATCACGGGCTCGTCTGTGATATCATTTTTCTTCTTCATTCTTGACAGATTGACCAGAGGATAATCTGAATCCTTACACATCTTGACTCCAGTCTCCACCTTCACCCAATCACAGTAAAACACATCTTCTTTAAATGAACCATAGTTCAACTGTAGGATTTGTTGGATCACCCCATACCACCTGGCTTTTCACAGTCACGGGCTCTTTATCAGTTCTTTTGCTCCTAAAAGTTGTGTCTGCAACCATGGTAACACCACTATCCTGGGTCCTAAGCTTGGCCTCAAAAGCTTGGGAACAAAAAACATATCCATTCACACGGTATCTTTCAATCTCCCTTACCTCGTCCGCACCTTTAAGGTAATCCCACAAGAGACCATCCATATTCTGTTCATCCCTAAGCTGCGAAAGCGCAGAAAACCCATAAATCAGAATTAATGCCACCTAAATTATTCTGACAAACCGGTTCTACAAGGCATACCTTATTGTACAACCATGAAAGGAAGTCAGTTTCAAACTGGACCAAGTCCACTCCAACGTCTGAATGGCCGGTGCGGTAATCCCTGAACATAAATATATAGCATACTTTTAATACCACCCATCATCAATAGAAATTCAGTGTCCATACAAACAGAAATTATATAACAACAAATACCTGTAATAATCGTCTAGTCCGGTTGACAACGCTGAAATATTAGCCACCGACATATCTGAACCCATTGAACAGGGCTCAACAAAACTTCTTTATCTCCAAGAATGGAGCCCTCATCGCTGAAATCAGAATCTTCATCCAGAAAGGCAGCCCAGTTGGCTTTGTGACCTCGTTCGGCTCTAGCTTTGGCTTGCTCCATTGCATACCTAACAGCCTCATTTAGAATGATAGAATTTGTAATTGACGCTTCAATGTATCTCTTGTTATGGCAAAGGCCTTTGCACTCCTTCATTGCCCTGATACAGTATGCACATGTAAATTTCAGTACAAAACTCCCAAAAAAATGCAAAAAAATTGAAGGGGTAAATTGGTGAAACGACAATTCACCTCTCAAGTGGGTACATCCATCGGAACCTAACCGGTCCACAAACCAAGGCTTGTTTAGCCAGATGAACCATGTTGTGCACGCTTATATCAAAAAATGAAGCCGGGAAATACTTTTCGAGCACGCACATGGCCTCTGCAATCATCCACTTAGCCTGGCTCAGATCTTCTATTTTAACGACCTTAGAGCACAGCAATCTAAAATACAAACTGACTTGCTGAAGTGCAATTCGAAGGTGTTTATGTCCAGGAAAGGCATGTTGAAGCAGAGCAGGTAGCAAGTACTCAATCAAAATATAATAGTCATGAGATTTTAAGCTCAGCAACCTATCCCCACTCACATTGTTGCTCAAGTTTGAGCAAAAACCTGAAGGGAATTTCAGATTTCTAATAATCTGGCAAAAAATTTTCTGCTCTTCTTTAGACAAAACCCACACCGGGGTGTTTACTATCACATTCTTAAATTTCTTCGCTTTCCACTCTCCAATGTGGAGCTTTTTCGCACGCAATTCATCACCATTATCCCATAACCTTTGAGCCTTACTTCCATCATCAAAGAGAGCGTGATAATGTGTTCCATGACGTTCTTTTCCGTGTGCATCACGTCGATAGAATGAAATATACCCAGATTTCTATACGACTCAAGTTCCCAAAAACAACACTTCCTATTGAAAATACCTGTTCCCAAACCAGAATTATCCCTCTGATCAATACCACCATCCTCTAACTCATAATCATCCTCAACCTCAGTCTCAGTCTCATCATCAGACACGTATCTCTGTCTTTTACCAGCCTTGCGTTTTTGGGTCTTACCAGGTATGTAATGAACATCTTTCAACAACTCGAGCGGCTCATCATTAGTTAGTCTCTTTGGCGCCAACTTTGTCTCCTCTTTTTCCAATCCCAAGAATTTCCCATCCGTAAAGGTGTGCCTGCTCTTGAGGAAAATCCGATAGTTAGTGTACACTACCTTCCTAAATCCTCTGCCCATATGAGTACATCGAGTTTTGTCTGCGCAGACAACACATCCATTGTACCCATGAACTGTTCGTCCACTTAAAATACCAAGAGCAGGTAAATCATGAATCCCAAACATTAGAGTTACTTTCACGATAAAATACTCTTTTCTGAAAGAATCCCAAACTCGCCTTCCGTCTTTGAAGAGAGTTTTTAATTCATCGACAAACACCTGCATAAATACATCAATGTCTCCACTCGGTGACTTGCGACCAGGTATCAACATATTGTATATTTGGAATTCAGTCTCCATACACAAAGAAGGTGGAAGATTATAAACCATAGATATGAGAGGCTAACAGCTCCAACCTATATTCGACTGGCCATGGGGATTAAACCCATCCGTCGATATTCCAAGGTAAACATTTATGCCTTCCGCTGCAAAATCCGGGAATTTTTCCTTGAACTTGCGCCACTGAGGTGAATCGCACGGATGACGCATATAACGACGAGAAACTGCCGCTCGGTTGTGCAAATCCATGAAAGCTGCTATCCAAGGAATAAAGAACATTTTCGCAATTCTTGGTCCTAGAGGAAAGTATCTTAGCACTAACATAGGTTCTTTTGACACCTGCATCTTCCCGTCGGAATCTTTGAATTCTTTAAATCTTTTAGCTTGGCACACTCGACATTGCTGAAGATTTTTATCTGCATTGTGATACAGCATACAATGATTCGGGCAAACATGAATAGCCTTGCATTCCATCCCCAGATCCTTTAGCATCGTCTTCGTAGAATCATATTTTTTAGGGAAATTGTTTCCAGGAAGCCACTTTCCTAACAGAATCAACAAACTATCCATACAATGACCAGAGAATTTATATGTTTTCTTTAGATTATGCATTTCTACGATAGCACCGACGGTTGAGATACCTTCGGATGCTGGGTGCAACTGCTTCCCTGCCAAATTTGAGTACTTAGCATAACGCTCCCCCATATCCACCTCTTGTTCTTCACAGACTACTTGCTCATAAGGGTCAGCATGAGGACCAAAGTTGGCAGCAGCATAAGCATCCCAGTCGAAATCAGGCATTTCTTCTTCTGCAACCTTCTCCTTCTCCACAGAACGACTAGTTGAACTCTGACCCACCAATTCCTCACCATGCAAGTACCAAGTGTTGTACGTCCTCAAGATACCCGTCTCGTACAGATGCTTTTGAACAATTTTCCATGGATGCCAAAACTCATTAGCACACTTCTTACATGGGCAAGCACAACCAGATGAATCCCCATTGGCTGATGCAAAGTTGAGGAACTCTCTAACCCCCTCTCGATATTTTTGGCCAAATAGGTCTTTTTCAAGCATCCAATCTTTATTCCCCGACATCCTACATTACCAAATTGAAATATGCTTCATGTTACCAAGTTCATCAACTAAAGATACAAATACTAACAATCATACACTTTCACATACAAACCACACATACAAATCAGCAAAAAATCTATAACCAATACAGATCTGAAAAGATGTAGATACTCATACTCTAATTTTAAACCAGGGAAATATGTAATTGCTGGATGAATTCAGTTATTCAATTGATGTTCATATATTTGAAATTAACGTAAATAAATGAATCTTAAATCAGTGAAATACCTAATTGCTGAATGAACTCTGATTCCTCTTAAATCAGTGAAATACCTAATTGCTGAATGAACTCAGATTCAAATTCCAAATCTCAATCAATAACTCTATGAGAAATCGATTTGATAATTAAACTAATATCAAATCGAGGTTCACATAAGAAGTAACTGATTAAATGATGTTGATGATGTTTTCTCAAGCTGAAACTCAGACTCAAACGAAAGATTATCCGCTGGAAAAAAAAAGGGGAAAGGAATTGAATGTTAAGCGATGAAATCCGTGGAGGTGAAGACGAATATAAGTTATGTCTCAACTGTTTTCAGCTAAACACATTAACTTCTTTCTCTACCCTATCACCAAAACTCGGACAAAATAAATGAATTCATTTTCAGTGATTTTTCTTTATTGTTTTCTGATTTTCAAAATTTATCTCAAATGTTATTCAACGGAATTCCGTTGAGATAAAAAACAGGTTCTGTTACGCTGCTGGGGTTGAAATTTCATCACACCAAAAGTTGGGCGGGGAAAAGAAAAGTCGAGGCTAACTTAGGAAGTTCACCGAAATATTGAGGGTAGGCGGGTAATTGCACCAACAAAAACACGGAGCACTGTAACAGATCGCATTTTCAGTAACCATTGAAGACGTTACGAGCTTCCCACAGCGTATGCCCGTTGCTGAAATGCAAACCGTGACTAATGCTGCTGTTGGTAAAAACTGGATTTCGCGTAGTGAAATCTGAGTACCTTCGGTTGCACCTCTGCTGCCTACGTATCCTTTTACAAGGAATCAAACCAAATGTAGTTCATTCTAGTTGCTCCATAGAACCCCCATCAAAGAGATACCTTGAACCAACTCACT